>PPNT02000049.1:0-96563 GCA_003708285.2 Petasospora xylosilytica | reverse complement strand
TCAGAAGGGAGCGCGGTTTCAACTGAGTTTGTGGAGATACGAGATTACATTGCAGTCAAGGATGCTGAATGTGAGCTCATTACATGGAAGCCGTGGTCGCCTCGTGCTGAAACAATTCTTCGCAGAGACTTCTCATCTGGTGGAACCCTGGTCGGGTGGTCTCGCGGCGCCTCTGTTGTTGTGTGGCCAGAGCATGGGATTCTATGCACTGTTCCACACTGGCCTCTCATACATTTGCCTACAGCTCCCAACTTTGTTAGGCAACACTGCAACACTCGGTGTTCCCCATATAATTTGCATTCTGGAGAAGCTCTACAGAAGAGATCGCGGGGATCCCGGTGCTTTAGGGCCAGAGCCTGAGTTTGGGCGCTGGGCTCTTTTTTGGACCATATCCGCCACAAGTTTCCGAAATGTGGGTGTATTGAGATGGATTTAATCTCTATGGTATCCCAGGAGCGCACTCTATGATGCCTGGGTGCCACCAGCACTGCTCCGTCAATACTTGACTTGGTAGCCAAGCCGTAGGTTTTGGCGAGCTGAACGGCCACTTCCACACCCTCAGATCAGCGTATACACCACTGATGTTTCTTCGGATCTCGGATCACACACAGTACACTTCTGACCCACCGGATACTTCTAAATCAATTGTGACAACTAGGGAATTTGTGATGGTAGAATAACAAAGAGATGTAATCAGTGGTTGTTCCCCGCCCGGAACCGCGCCAGCTCTGCTAAAGAAATCCCGAGCTGGCGAAACGTCGCCGGTTCGACTCTGACTGGAGATGGGTTCTTTTGGAATGTTGCCAAAGTTCAAAGTCCGCCAAGAAGGGCAGAACTTGGAGCTTAAGGCTGGCAGAGGGCAGATCATTTTCCATCTGGGTCACATTAAAGCCCCTTTCAAAAGCCCTTAAGTATAGTATCCCAGCGTGTGCTAACGCGGGCGCGGTGAAGCCATGTGTGTAGCAATAGTCGGGGCATCCCATATAATTTGCATCTTGGATCTTGGAGAAGTTCTACAAAGCTTATCGAGGTGATCCCACGCTGGGCTCTTTTTTGGGCAATATTAGCCATAAGTTACGTAAGCGCTTACATAATTTTTCCGCTGTAGGAGCGCGAACGGGGCGGGCCTAGCGAATCGGAAGAGTCATGAGAGTAAGCACTGAGCAGTTGCCCATACGCTCTATTCGAAAGCGCAACTCATCAAGCCGTATTTGAAAGATGGCGCAAGAAGCTCAAATCAACGGCTTTGAGAAGCCTGTCAGAAAAGCTGTCGTCAACCGTACCACAAACGAGACTAAGATCCAAATTGCAGTCTCTCTTGATGGAGGCTTTATCACACTTGACAAGTCCATCTTTGAGGGTAAACAGTACAACACGGATGCAGAGCAACATGCCTCTCAGTCGACATCATCACAAGTCATCTCCATTCACACAGGTGTCGGTTTTCTTGATCACATGATCCACGCGCTTGCCAAACATGGAGGCTGGTCCCTTATTGTTGAGTGCATTGGCGACTTGCACATCGATGATCACCACACAACCGAAGATGTTGGTATTGCCCTTGGCGCCGCGTTTAAAGAGGCGCTCGGAACTGTGAGAGGTGTTAAGAGATTTGGTTCTGGCTTTGCGCCGCTTGATGAGGCTCTTAGTAGAGCCGTTGTGGACCTGAGTAACAGACCATTTGCTGTCGTTGAACTGGGGCTCAAGAGAGAGAAGATCGGTGACCTTTCGTGTGAGATGATTCCGCATTTCTTGGAGTCATTTGCCCAGGCAGCTCATATCACAATGCATGTCGACTGTCTGAGAGGTTTCAACGATCACCACAGAGCGGAGTCGGCATTCAAGGCACTGGCTATTGCTATCAAAGAATCAATTTCCAGCAACGGCACCAATGAGGTTCCGTCGACAAAGGGAGTTCTTTTCTGAACGGTGGTATATTTATATATTTGAGCTCGATAGTACTGTATGTTGGTTATTAAATACATGGTTATTCAGTTATGTACAATTTAGTCCCTGTGTAGTTGATCCAGAATCTCGGACATGAGCATCTTTGTGTTGTCCACACCGGTTGAACCTCCCATAAATGCAGAATATTTTTTCTTGAACTCCTGCTGTGGGCTGTAACCTTGTGTTGATACTCTGGTGGAACCGTTTGGCAGAATGGAGAAGGTGATGATTTCCTGTGGAGTGACGGTTTCTCTTGGTTGCTTGTCAGGAGAAGAAGCCACTACTCCACGGAGCTTCTGAGCAACAAATCCACCAATGGCAGTCGTTGTAGGATTGAGAATACGTCCTGGAATAACCTCTTTGCTGACAAATCCGTTTGGACTGTTTCTGATTCTTCCCTTCAAGTTGTACGACAGACCAGCAGTACCAGCAACCGTGAATCCAGGTGTTTTGACACTGTCCACGTGGTTCTTGTTTCCCTTCTTGACTCGAGTAAGCAGGAATTCGAATGCAGCGCTCTCAAAACTGGATTTCTTGGTGGAGTTCTTGAGCTCTTCTGGCATCTCCTTCAGAAGGTGTTGTTTCAGCTCTGGTCTCATGGCACGAAGTTGGTCAAGCACCGCTTCAACTCTCTTCTTAGGAAGAGAAGGAGATAGTTGAATAGCATCTTCAAGCATAGGTGTCTTTGGAGTTGGTTGGCTTGGTTTTGTGAAGAGTGGGTTTGTTGCAGCGCCTTGGACGGATGGGACAAAGTTCATCTCCTTGAATCTCAGTCTTCTGTAGTGGTTGCCTCCGTCGATTTCAAAGTCAACCAAGCGCTCAAGGGAATCCAGCTCAGATAGAGTGATGTAGCGAGACTTGATCTTCGATGGGAGGGCGTACTTCAAACCCCACTCTTGTCTTGCCAGTGCAGCGTCCCTTGTCTCGATGATCTGGTGAGTTGGTATGTTGGCACCAGAGCGGGACTTCCTGAGAGGACGAGCCATCTGGGAAAGCCTAGATGACCCCAGCAGCTTCGAGAACTCAGACATTATTGAGCTGTTCAGTTGTGGATTGTGGTGCCTTCAGAGTTCACAGTCTTCGGTTCGGATTGGCCCTCGTCACCGGCAATTTTTCATCGACGAGTGCGAGCGCCATTTTTTGGCGCAGTATGTCCGAATAAGGAAATACGTCGCATTGTGCACCTCGATTTTGGCCTAACCCTGGTGAAGAGAACATAAAGGCATTGGAGAAGTACTACTTACGCATTATTGAGTGTCTTTTTGATATTTATGAGCTGTGACTTTGACCCTATTACCCATAATTGCCTTTTGATTAGGAGAAAGAATCTTTCGCAAATCTTCGCAAATGTCGCACAAGGTTTCGCCAGTTCGCGCAAGTTGTAGGCCTACGCTACTACTTCTGAGTTCCCAATGCTCTGAACGTCGTTCAACGGCGTTTACTAATCCTGCCATACTCTTTACTGTTTACATGTGGCACTCCAAGTATTTATAGCTATTAGCTACCATTAATAATTCAGTTTCCGATATACAACACCAATAGAGGTTATAGAAGTTCAGCCTCCCATGAATGTCAATCGAGCTTCAACACCTCATTCAACCAGTGCTTGACCACAATCTTACCTTCATACAACTCTCTTTCTTCAATGTTACGAACAATGGCAGCTGAGTGGGTACTTTTTGTCAGTCGAATCAATATAGGATACTTCTTCCAACCCAGCACGTTCAAATTCTTGACAATCTCACGCTGCTCAGGCGACAAGTCCAAGGAGAACACATCCAGAACATTTTGAGCCTCATCGTCATCAACCTTAGAGATTCCAGTAAGTTCATTGATTGATGTGACGATTCCCTTGACCGGCGAAGTCAAATCTGAGCTATCATCAGCGGTAGTGTCAGTCTCGATCGTCATGATCTCATACTGCGCCAGCTTCGATGATTCAGCAAAGTTCTTCGACGTAATGGCGTCAAACACACTCTCAACAAATTGGTCGGTCTTGTCATTCAACGATTGGTCAATGACATGTTCTGCACTCTCCATATCATGAATGGATGCGTTGTCTGGTGTCTGTGTTTTGTCATCAGAGGCAATATCCAGATCATCATGTTCGTCGTAAACACCCTCTGTCTCAGTCCAATCAGTCAAAGCGGTGAAGATGTTGTGATAGTCCTGGAATGTGGACTTGATTCTTCTTTGTGATTTAAAACTCTCCATAAGTCCCGAAATAATGAACCAGCAAACCCAAAGCGGGGCGACAACGATCAAGTTTGTGGCAACGATCAACCACTTGAACTTTCTCTTGAAAAAGCTGCTTGACTGATCCAAAACAGGCTGTAGCATGGTGTCCTTTGCAACTGGTTTGTTTGAAATCAAGAATTTGGCTGTTGAATCAATAACGATTGGCTGATAACCATCAACAAATTTGAAGTCCAAGTCATTGAGAGATGATGTCTCGTCGATCTTGAGGAAGGGGTCAATTGTGGAAATACCAGCAGTCCACCAAGAGGTTCTCTTGTCGTTGATTGCATTTGCATAGAGGTTACGGTACTTGAACGACTCGAGTGCCTTGTAGAAGATCGATGTTGGATCGGCCATGACAGAAAGGAGTGGGGAACCCCTGGAACCAGCGGTGTCCTTCAAGAACATCTGTTTGCCAGATTGTGAGATCAAATTTGGGATGAGCCAGTTGAAGAATTTCACCGATACATTTGTTCCTGGAGTGAGAACACCGACATGAGGAGTACAGAAGGTTGTGAAGTTGACAGGCTGGATCTCCTCAAAGTACTTCTGATGGTAGAGGATTCCAATGGCGTACCTGGAGATAAGCCCACCGAGTGAGTATCCAACAACAGAGATCTTGGTAACCCTTCCTCCAGTGCCCTTCTCATTATCATTTGTTGGGTCACCAATGCCATTGAGCTTGTTGATCTGCTCCTTGATCTCCTTGGCGACACGGAGGCCACAGACGTCGATTCCGTCCAAGGTCTTGTATCCCTCGTTATCAGATGTGCGGTACACGACGAGCACTTCATCGCCACCAAGTTGCTCTCTAGCCTGTTCAATCTGTTGATGAATGTACTCAAAGTGGTTCTTGTTTCCCCATAATCCGTGGACAAGAACGAGGAGGTGATAGTTCATGGATAAGTGCGGCTAATACCTGGCGTGGAGAGTGGAGTGCAGAGTGAGGGAGAATGGTGTATATGGCCAGGCGGCAACTTCAAAGCACCTCAATGAAGTCAATGTGTGAGCTCCTGTGTCCTAGTGGTGAAGATGGGAGATGGTAGAAAGTAGTGAGCTGAATAAAGTTCGAAGGAGGTGGGTGCCAAAAAAGATAAGGAACAAGGCCCAAAAGTTCTAGAAAGAAGTGCAAAACACCCGGACACCACCGTATACGTCATCAAAACCAACAACAAGCAGAAGGAGTCGAGGCGTTGAAGTAACAAGAGACTCGGCAAGATGATCTGCTTGAGCATCACTGATCAGAGACTCAGAGACTCAGAGTATCTGTATCAATCGACTCAGGGGCTCCGAGCTGGAGCTCTCCTGTTGTGGGGAAGATAATGTGATGTGTTGGCCATACCAAGTAGATGGGGCCACCACGGGCCACGGTTGCTACGGAGAACCCTGCTTCCGAGAGTTCATCTTGTGGAATCATTCAAGAGCCAGAAACTCTCCATTGGCCCCCAACAAGAGAGCACAGAGAGCACAGAGCACAATATACTGGCGATACCTGATACCTGCTCAACCTCCTGAAAGATGATCATTCCAGCGTGGTTTCTCCAGGTTCTCCCGCTCCTTTGGACCCCGGCCAACTCCCAGCAGTACTTTGATGCCAACGCCTCATCGTGCCCCCTCGGAACAGCACTCCGTCCAACATCATTCTCCTCTGACAATTCCACTCTCGAGCTCTTTGCCCACGATGAAGACTACGCTAAAGTGGCATTGGAAAGATGGGCAGGTGCCATCAAGTTCCCAACTGAGTCGTACCTCGAGATGGCCTCGCCAGAAGTGGACCCTGCAGTTTGGGAACCATTCCGCCTCTTTCATGAGTATCTTGAAACCGCCTACCCTATGATTCACTCACAACTGAAGGTGGAGAAGGTCAATGGCTACGGATTGCTGTACACGTGGAATGGAACAAATGAAGCCTTGAAGCCAATGATGTTTGCCGCTCACCAAGATGTCGTTCCAATTGACAACAGCACACTTCATCTCTGGAAATATCCTCCATACAGTGCACATTTTGACGGTGAATTTGTTTGGGGAAGAGGATCTTCAGACTGCAAGCACACTCTCATATCCACGATGTCAGCCGTTGAAAAGCTTCTGGAAGAAGGCTACAGCACTGAAAGAACTATCCTCTTGGCTTTTGGCCAGGATGAAGAAGTCCATGGCGAGAGAGGGGCAGGCCACATCTCACAACTTCTTGAGTCCAGATATGGATCCAACTCCATCTACGCGCTCATGGACGAGGGACCTGGTGTGCTGGAGTACGGTACAAGCGTCATCGCACTTCCTGGTGTTGGTGAGAAGGGCGCAACCACAATCACTGTTTCTCTCTCTACGCCAGGTGGGCACTCATCTATGCCACCACCACTTACCAACATTGGAATCATGTCTAAGTTGATCAGTCTCATTGACGATAATCCTTTCCCGCCAATTCTTGACGATAACAACCCAATGTTTGACTTCCTTCAGTGTCTTGCTGAACACACCAAAGTGTTCGACACGAATGGAACAACAGAGCTTGTTCTTGCCTCGAAGCATGATGAGCACTTGAGAGAAACCCTTTCCCATATTATGGCTGGTCAGAATCCACTTTTCAATACTCTTTTGAGAACGACACAGGCGATTGACATCTTCCACGGTGGTGTTGCACACAATGCCCTCCCGGAGTACAGTAACTTCACAATCAACCACCGAATCGGTGTTGGGTCTTCGTTCCATGAAACTCTCAGCAAGATCACAGGAAATGTTGATACTATTGCAGGTATGTACAATTTGGGACTGTCCTACTTCAACGGCACAGAGCTTCGGCCATCGTCGTCCAAGGGTTCCTTCACAATCTCCTGGGACCGTGTCCTCGAGCCGGCACCCTCCACACCTACATTTGATGCCAAGTGGAATATCTTGGCAGGATCCATCAAGCATATTGTTGAGGACTACATGTATCCGCATCTGTCGGAACCAGTCATTGTTTCCCCTTTCTTGATGATTGCCAACACCGACACACATTCTTACTGGAACCTTACTGAGCACATTTACAGATTCCAGGTGACTACGAACACTTTGTCGAATGGTATCCATGGGGCTAACGAGAGAGCTCCGATGAAAGACCATTTGCACAGTATCGCTTTCATTTATGAATACATCAAGAACGTCAATGAGTACTCCCAGTGATTGCCGAGCTTGATGGAGCCAGCTGTCGTGGCATTGTATAATACGTCTCCGTCGATTATTGACGATTAACGTTCAGCTTCTGCGAAAGGTGATCACTAGCTGCAGTAATATTTAATATATGAAATATAAAGCTGTACTTCTTTGAACATGAGCTATGAGCTCCAGTGCTCAAATCAGGGTTGAATCTCGGAAAGTTATCTGTTGGGCGGGGTAAAGCGGTAAAGCTCACGGGCACCTTTGCGGGGTTCAACAACCAGGCCAGCGCGGCCATGGCGGCTTGAAACTGGGGAAACATCTCTGTATGATGATTTACATACATTTACCCCACCAGAGGAGGCATTATCCATACTGAGAGCTGATATTCTCTTTTCCGGGGTAGATCTAGTCTGTTGCCGAGGCGATCGCTTATCTTAATGCGTCTCGTTTTTTTTTTTTTTTTTTCTTCAAGCTTCTACAGTAAAAAACTTCGACTCACTAAAGTCCCCCTTTTCTCACAAGACCCCTGAGGTCACTAGGAGAAGACATTGAGCACAGAAGATAATCAATATGGGTCGCAAAAGTGGAATGACCTTCAAGGAGCAGATGGATGGGTTCCCCTGGTCCCAGATCCTCGTCATCGCTCTCGCCCGACTCGCAGAGCCAATCGCCTTCACATCCCTCTTCACATACGTCTTCTTCATGGTGGAGGATTTTGGAGTGGCTGACAGCAAAGCTGAAGTCTCAAAGTACGCAGGATATCTGGCGTCTTCGTTTGCACTGTGCCAAGTGCTGACCAGTGTTTTCTGGGGAAACTTTGCAGACAAGTACGGAAGAAAGCCCGCTCTGATAATGGGTCTCTCGGGATCCATCGTGGGGGCACTCTTCTTTGGATTCTCAACAACATATACATCAGCTCTGCTATCTAGATCTCTTATGGGTCTACTGAATGGTAACGTGGCTGTTGTGAGAACAATGCTTGGTGAGATCGCCACGGAGAAGAAACATCAGACACTGGCCTTCTCAGTCATGCCCCTCATTTGGCAACTGGGATCAGTCGTTGGTCCACTCATTGGAGGCTACTTGAGCGGCAAGGAGACAAGTCTCAGCTTTATGAAAGATTTTGTGGAGAAATATCCGTATGCCAGACCCAACATTGTTATCTCCATCTTGCTCTTCCTCAGTATCACATTCGCATTGCTGTTCCTCGAGGAGACACACTACAAACTCAGGTACCGCCGTGACATCTTCCTCGAGTTTGGAGACAAGATTTTGACCTCCAAGTTTGGGCAGCCTCCAAAGATGAGACCATGGCAGGACAGATTCGACGAGCAAGCTATTCCCTTGAGAGATCTCTCCAGCGCCGGATCCCCAGATACCGACGACTTCAGATCACACAAGAAGACAGACTCTACAACTGTGGCCACGCATTCGATAATATCAAGTGATGATGAGGAGCCAAGACCAAGCCTGAAAGAACTCCTTACACCTGCTATCATTGGAGCGATCTCGTCCGCTTTCATTGTCTCCACGCACGCCGTCATTGTTGATGAGTTCCTTCCAGTTTTCCTCTCCACAGCAGTCGCCCGCAACGAGGATGGTTCACTGGTATCAAAATTCCCATTCACTGTTGCAGGAGGTCTTGCCTACACTTCTGAAGACAATGGCTCTTTGCTCTCGTTCACAGGAATGATGGCGATCGTGTTCATCGTCGTTGCACTCCCCTACATCGACAGAAACTACTCCACATTGGGAGTCTACAAGACATTCAACTCGGTATTCCCAGCAATGTTCTTCATGCTTCCTTACGTTGTTCTCCTTGCTGACAATATGCCCCTCGCTCGCTGGGCAGTGTTTGGATTCGCCCTTCTGAGATCGATGGCGCTCAACACGTTGTTCCCACAGCTCAACATGATTATCCACGTGTGTGCTTCTCCAAAGAATAGGGCATTCGTGAACTCGGTGGCCATTGCATTTCAGAGCTCTGCAAGATGTGTGGGACCACTCATTTGGGGTTACATCATGAGTTATGGACAGAGTCATAACATTGCTTGGTTGGGTTGGTGGTCCGTCGCTGGTTTGGCTATCTTGGCGATCTACAACGCACGCAACTTAACGGATGTTGATGAAGAGGAAGAGGTCGAGGAAGGTACAAGTTTGGAGGTTTGATGATATTAAGATTGGGCTGCAGAAGTATCTGACGAAAGCTGGAGCTGAGAAAGGGAAAAGTTGGAGCATGAGGAGTTGCCAGTCAACTTCCAGCACAACATGCTTCGATGGATGGGATAACACGGCTATTAGGTATACTTATAAGGGAATTAAAGGGAGTGAATATGTATAATTTATAGCGGGATTCGTTATAAATATAATCAGACATGATCGTAAACTCATGAGGTCGTACCACATAGCTCCTGCACAACAAGCCAACAACTTGGTCCACGATGTCACTCAGGTGGGGTATTAGGAACCAATCAATAACAAGTGTGTAAGAGATGCTGGATGAATCAACAAAACCAAAAACATGAATCATATGACAAAAAGAAAAGTCAAGACAAAAACGGACAAAACAGAAACAACAAGAACTGATGACAAAAAAAAGAAAGATCTCAACTCAGGGAATGTTCAGACATGCTCAACCGCACTCACACTCAAACTCATTCGACACTCATAACTTCATCACCATCTGCATCTGCATCCTCAATATTCTCATGAGACTCATAGAAGACTTGATCCATTGTAGTCTCTTCAGTCTGTCCCAAAATTTCCTCTTCAGAGTTTCCCAAAATGATTGCATTCTGGTTCAAGTAGTCACTCTGTTGGAAACCGTTGGTCTTGATACCACCAAGAACACAGTTGTACTGCTCTCTGGTTTCTGTGAGGACATTGGTCACATATCCAATCCAGTTCTCATCAACCAGCTTGGAGTAGATGAGATCATCAAGCTCTGGGTCATTGAACTTGTTACCTTGGAACTGGGAGGAGAACTTGACAACTTCCTCAGCAATGAGAACCAGATGTCCCATGTAACCAAGTCTGACATTAGAAGAGCGTTCAGTCTCAAGACAGAGTCTGTATGAGTCAATGATAAGGTTCGTAATATCACACGACTTGAAGAGTTCAAAGACAAGGAATGGGTTGTAGCCAACATTGAGAGGACCGTTGAAGATCTGCTGCACAACATCAAATACCACATTGTGCCAGAAGTTGTTCCATGGATACTTGTTGAACATTGAGATGATGGTCTTGAGGATGTTAGCCCCGACAAGCTTGATCTTGAAGTAGTCACCAAGAGTTGGGTTCTCGTGGATGAGCTCACGCTTGCTCTTAACAGGCTCTGGCGAGGCTTCCATGGTTTCCAACAGTGGAAGACTTCCACTGCGTTCAGTGGTTTGTGGGACTGGCAGTGGAGAAGCAGTGGCGTTCTTCTCTGAAACAGCAACAGATGGCTCAGCAGCACCGATGTTCAGGTTGGACAAGTTGAGATGAGAGCCCACAGTCGGGTTCACAGCACCAGGTGTAGTAATGATATCGTCACTTAGTGCGTTGGCCAAGTTGGACTCCTGGTTCTTGATGAAGTTTTCACGCTCCTCGATGATTTTCTCTGTGAGATGATTGTTCAAAAGGCCAATGTTGGAGCAATGTAAGAGTTCAGCAACCAACTCACAAACTTTGAATCTTTCAAACCCAAGAGGCTCGATCTCAGTGTTGATTTGTGTGGCAATACGTTTGGAGGTCAAGCTGGGGTCGACCAAAATGGCATTGAACTCTGGAAGCTTGTCAGCTAACTTTCTCAACATACAACCCAAGTAGATTGGATCTCTGGTGTTTGGTGGATCATTCTCAATGGTGGTGTAGAGCAAGTTCACCTGATCATAATCTGAGTTGTTCTTTCTGATAATTTCAATGATGACACCCACAACGGTGTTAAGCCCATTGCCTCTGTTGAGAATGATCTTGATGATTTCGTCAACACATGGGCCAGACACAAGCTCTTTTGTCAACAAGTTAGGCCCGATGGTATTCTCGTCAATAGAAGTGTTGGCACTGATGGAAATCAAGGCTTTGAGGAAATCACCACAAGATGACTGTGTGGATGTGTCAGTCTCTTCTTTCAGAATGCGGAGGAGTTTTGGGATGAGCTGCTGTTCAGACAATACCTCGATGATTCCTTTCGGTACGTCTGGTTTGTCAGATGCAATGATGCGAAGAAGGAAGTCCATGATGATCGTTATATCGATGTGCTTGATGAATAGATCCACAAGGTTGCTTTGAAGTCGAATGAAGTTCAGCATGTGGTCCGGTCTGGATTCAAGAAGCTGCTCGTTAATCTTCACAAAGAACTGAACTGATGGGGATGATGACTTGAGAGGAAGCTGAAGGAAAGTCCACAACTTGGACAACAGAGCTGGCTCTTCCACAAGTGTCTCTGAAATGAGCCAAATCTTGCATGAAAGGATCTCTGATGCAACATGAATTCTGTTCATTTGCTTGGTCATCTCCTCGTGTGATGCTGCATTCACATCCTCTTCACCACCCACCTCCTCTGCAGACTGGTACAGATACTTCTCATTTGTGTTGAACCACTCAACACTGTCGATGATTAACGTGACAAGAACCTCCAGCACGGGTGTACCGGTGTTGGCGGAAGCGTTGGACGGTGTCGGGGTGATTGACATATCATCGAAATGCTTCGGTTGATCTTGTGTAGGCTCATTGCCGTTGGAAAGAAGTGGCTGTGGCTCTGCAACCGGGATGGTCTGGTCGACGTATCCGGTGCAAATGAAGTCAATGAGCCTGTTGTTCTGGCGGTTGAGCTCGTTGAGGATGTGCTGGTCGTCGAGCAAAGCAAAGACAAACTCCCTGTCGAGAGGCATATCCTCCTCTGGGTCTGGCCCATCGTTACTCAGAGACGTTGTGTCTGATACATCAGCCGGGTTGATGTGGTCCTGGGTTGACAGTGTTCGCTTCCTGTAGTACATGTCGAGAAGCCGGTTGAGGGACGAGGCGGCATTACCGCCCTGTCCAAATGGCCAAAACGACATGAGCAGTGGATTCTGTGGGTAACCGTTCGATGGAGCTCAGTAGAGACGATGCAATACAGGAGACAAGAAAGCCGTTTGTGAATTCGGAAGGAGTGGAAATGCTCTCCGGCGGGGCAGCTCAAGGTGGTTGCTTGATGTGCGGTGAGGAGCAAGAACGGTGCTGTTTGGACGGGCTGCGCTGGACAGATCAGTGGATGGAGCTGTGAACGACGGTGGACAGAGAATGACGTAACCAGAGCGGCCCTCACTTGTGTGGAGAACTGGCAATGTTATGCCTGCCTGGTGTTCCCCCGTCTGTTGACTTTTCGCCTGCGCTCACCAAAAGGATCACCGCGATTCGTTGTTCCCCATTCGTAAAGGTTGTGAGCCCTGACACTTTTTCGCGAACTCGTTCGATGCCGCCACCCGATCAAAACAAACCGAACTGGACAGCAGAAGCTCATCGCCACTGGAGCAATTCATAAGGCGGTACAGCAAGGAAGCAATGGTATCGGTCCTCAGGAAGTGTCTCTACCTTCTGGCACTCCTGTTCCTTGTGACACGTGTCGTGGACTTCTCGTCACAGGAGTTCGACCCTCTCCGCGCGCAATGGCAGTCATCGTTCGACCACATCAAGCAGCACCAGTTCTTTGATGAGTATATCCAGCCGTTCAGGGATCATGTCACTCCAGTTGTCACCAATATCCACGAGTCATATGTCTCCCCAACATTGGCCAAGGCAGGCAGTCTTGCCACCAAGCAATACGACTCAAACCTCGCCAAGTATGTCGCATTGGTTCAAGACAAGATCAAGGAGTCTCCAATCACATCATTGTGGGAGGAGCATGCTCCTAAGATTGCAGCTCATCTTTCCACCGTCAGACAAGTCTCCACACAGTACGCCGCCAAAGGCCTCATTCAGTCCAGTTTGGGTGCAAAGTACGCGTACACACAATCCGGAACCGGTCTGAAATACGCATACGAGCAATCTGGCGCTCTCACTCACAGTGCCATCGAGAAATTGTCCGAGTTCTATGCTGATTCAAAGCCTAAGGCCATTGCATTCTACAACGACACGGTTGTTCCGTCAACTGCTGCATTCACCGTTGCCGCCCGTGAGGCAGCCTGCGAGGCCTACAAAACTTTGAAGAAACACACACTCGTTCTCCTCCAGATCACCAAGTCCTTCTACTATGAGAAGGTTCACCCACTTGCCGATGAGTTCGTCTTCAGTCATGTGAAGTCAGCCTATGAGAAGCATGCAAAGGTCCATGTCGATACTTTTGTTGCACTTGTCATGAAGTACTACCATCTTTTGAGAGTTCACAAGGCTTTGGAGTTTTCAAGACAGCATGCAACCAGCTCTTTGGACCAGATGATGCAATACCTCAAGAAGTTGGATGTAAAGAGATCTGAGTATGCTGAAAGAGATGTGGCTCCAACTACCGGTGATGAAGAGGAGTTCGCCACTTCTTCTGATACTGCCTACGAGGCTATGGGAACCCCAGAGGTTGAGGTAACCGCCGACGAGGAAGATGTTGCGGAGGTGACAGAAGATGCAGAGCCAGAAGAGACGTTGGTTGTTGAGGACACTGCTGCTTCTGAGTCGGAAACACCAGCCAATGAGCCAGTCGCTGAAGAGACCGAGCCAGTCCAGGCCGAGGATGAGAAGTACCTTGAACTTCAAACTAAGCAGTCAAACGAAGAAGTTGTTCTCACTTTGGCACAGGAGATCGATACTTGGAAGACATATATCATGGAGAGCGTTGACAACATTTTCAACAACTTTGAGTCATCGATGGCTGATGTGGAGACTGTTATGATTGAGAATATCAGACCTCAGTTGACTTCTCTCCTCCGTGAGTTGAGTGAATCTGCAAACAACGGTTACACTACCCTGAACAAGGCCATTTACAACATCAATTCCACCGCCGCTCTTCTCGAGAACGGAGAGGAAGTTCAGATTGACAAGAACGGGAACATCATTGATCACAAGGTGACCAGAGAAGAGTTCCGTACGTTGCTTGCTGAAAAACAAGAATCACTCAGAACCAAGGCCGATGCCATCAACGATGTTCTCAAGGGATTTGTTTCCGACGTTGAAATTGCCATGGATAACGAGAGAAAGCTTCTTGTTGACATCTACGAGGAGTTTGCAGAAGTTGCCATCAATGAATTTGGCAAGAAGATGATGTACTCCACATTCTCATCCAGCTTTGACAGCTTCCAGAACAAAAAAGACGACGAGAGTTTCAAGGACTGGAAGGAGTATGTTAAGGTGAAGAACACCCTGATTGCAAAAAGAGAGGAGCTGATTGCCAAGAAAGCCGACACCACCGCTGTTAACCAACTTCTCAAGGAAATTTATGGAACTTTGAAAGCTCTTGACCACGAGTCCGGCAACTACTTTGCTGTTCTGAGAGCACAGGCCAACCTTGCATTCCAGGAGCGCGAGAAGAAGGAGAGGGAACTTGAAGCTGCTCTTGATGATGCTGAGAACTCGGTCACTCTTACCACGACTGTCTTGAAGTTTCAGACTTTGAATGACGATGGTTCGGTTCAAACTGATGAGGTCAAGATCGATGAAGTCACCGAAGAAGAGATCTCAGACGTTGAGAGTGATGGGGAAGACTTTGAAGCTCCAGAGGCTGAAGAATTTGTTGCAGCTGTCGACAGTCCTGTAGCAATTGAAGTCTCCCTTGGCGAGGACTACGTCGAAGATAAGGAAGAGGGTGAGGAGTTCGTGGCCGTTGTTGATCACCCAGCTGCTGTTGAGGTTCCTCCACCGGTGTCAGATGAAGAAGATATTGCTGACGAGACAATGAATGATGCCACAGAGGAGCCTGAACAAGCTGATGTTGATGAGCCTGTTGAAGAAGCCATCCCAGAGGAAGATGCAGACAGCGAGGAGTCCGCAGAAGTTGACCACGAACCCGCTTCGCCTGTTCCGGAGGGCGTTGTTGAGCATAATGATGACATCTCTGTTGATGAGACAGACCTGGAAGATGTTGTTGAACATCAAGATGATGCTGCTGCTGATGAAGATGATGACTATGAGAGCGACAAGGAAGAGGAAACTGTCGTCGTTGATACCCCAGAGATGCGTTACGCCGCCATGCCATAAGAGGTCTTGACCCATCCTAACTACTGTATAATAACACAATTAATGGAGTTTTTCATTCTAGATGCGCTAATTTGTAGTATATAGGCCTTGCTTGTGCTTCAAGGCCAATATGCACGACGTGCTGAGATGGGGATTTCGGGCCAGACTCCAGTGTCTACGCCGGGGGAATGGTGGTGGAATTCAGGTGAGGTAGTGGTGACTTTCAGCTAGATGACGCTGATGCCATAAATCGCTATTTGAGGTACGGCAGAGGGCAGGCAACTGGACTGTTGGCAGCCCATACGCTCGTCAACGCTTTGAAAGCAGTGTGAGACAAGCTTTGGCCAGTAGAGTTCCAGCTACAGACGCGTTCGGCCGACTTGGCGCGCACGGAGCGAAGACGTTTTGTTAGCGGATCTCAAAGCAGCCGTAAAGCCTGGTTGAGGTTGTTTAAGGTTCGGAAGTATACAGCAGCATCCTAAACAAGCCACTTGCAGAATTTGCCGCTTCAAGACTCACAGAGGCCAGCCTAATGGCTCCCTTCTCTCGCCGAACCGATGCGGTAGGGGCCACACATTCTTGTCAGATCGAAAAACCGAAGAAAAAACGCGTCAACAAAAGAGAACACGCTTTCAGCGAAGGAACCTCCATCAGCGCCTCAGCAACCTCGAACATCCACACAGGACGGCATCCATACACAGGTGCACACACCCAAGTAACAGGATCCCAAGAAGCTCAGAGCCATGGCGTCCACTTATGACGTTGGAACGTGCGTATTTGAGTTTGCCGCCCGTTGTCCCCATCCTGTTTTGTTTTCCTTTGGACGCGCCTACGCCCACATCGAAATCAACGAAGAACCCCGGGCGGCTACCGGTTCACATCTTGGAACCTCCATTTTATGGCCCTTTATGATGATCCAGAGTACTAACATGTATTTTTAGCCGTTGCTGGATCCAAAGTGAGAAAGAGGGATGGATCGGTGCGGAGGTTACCAAACACACAACAGACGGCGGCAAACACCACTTGGAATTGACCGTTGATGTCACCAAAGATGTTGTTGAAATTGAGACTGATTCCTTGGATGAGTCCAATGAGAAGCTTCCTATGTTGCGAAACCCTCCGATCTTGGAAGCAACTGAGGATTTGACATCTCTCTCATACTTGAACGAACCAGCTGTTCTCCACGCCATCAAGGTGAGATACTCTCAGTTGAACATCTACACATACTCTGGTATTGTGTTGATTGCTACGAATCCATTCCAGAAAGTTGATCAACTCTACTCATCTGATATCATCCAGGCCTACTCTGGCAAAGAGAGAGGCGAGCTTGAGCCCCATTTGTTCGCCATTGCAGAAGACGCATACAGAAGAATGAAGGAGGACGGAGACAACCAGACCATTGTCGTCTCTGGTGAGTCTGGAGCTGGTAAGACTGTGTCTGCCAAGTACATCATGAGATATTTCGCTTCGGTGGAGGATATCACCAACAGTGACTCCGTCATGGGCTCAAAGAACACTGCACACATTGAGATGTCTGAGACTGAACAGCAGATCCTTGCTACGAATCCCATCATGGAAGCCTTTGGTAACGCCAAAACAACCAGAAATGACAACTCTTCACGTTTCGGTAAGTACTTGGAGATTTTGTTCAACGACAAGATTTCTATCATTGGTGCCAGAATCAGAACTTACTTGTTGGAGCGTTCGAGATTGGTCTTCCAGCCAAAGATTGAGCGTAACTACCACATCTTCTACCAGATGATGGAGGGTTTAACCGATGAACAGAAGACCAAGTTGCACTTGACCGAGATCCAGGACTACTTCTACATGAACCAAGGAGGAGATCACAAGATTGAAGGAGTCGACGACAAAGCCGAGTTCAAGGCCACGACTGAGGCCCTGTCATTGATTGGTTTCACACAGGAGAAACAATTTGCCATCTTCACACTTCTTGCTGCATTGCTTCACATTGGTAACATCGAAATCAAGGCCACGAGAAACGACTCATCTCTCTCTTCTGACGAACCAAACTTGGTCAAGGCTTGTGAGTTGCTTGGTATTGATGCTTTCAACTTTGCCAAGTGGATTACGAAGAAGCAGATTGTCACCAGATCCGAGAAGATTGTCTCCAACTTGAATCACAAGCAAGCCATTGTTTCAAGGGACTCTGTGGCCAAGTACATCTACTCTGCTTTGTTCGACTGGTTGGTCACTTACATCAACAACGACTTGTGCAGTCCAGAAGTCACAGAGCACATCAAGACATTTATTGGTGTGTTGGATATCTATGGTTTTGAACACTTTGCCAAGAACTCTTTTGAGCAGTTCTGTATCAACTATGCCAACGAGAAGTTGCAGCAGGAGTTCAACCAGCACGTCTTCAAGTTGGAGCAGGAAGAGTACATCAACGAGAAGATTGAGTGGTCCTTCATTGAATTCAGTGACAACCAGCCTTGTATTGACTTGATCGAGAAGAAGCTGGGTATTCTCTCTTTGCTGGACGAGGAGTCGAGATTGCCTGCTGGTAACGATGAGAGTTGGGTCACAAAGTTGTACCAGACTTTGGACAAACCTCCAACAAACAAGGTGTTCAAGAAGCCAAGATTTGGTCAGACTAAGTTCATTGTTGCTCACTACGCTCTTGATGTTGAGTATGACATTGAGGGATTCATTGAGAAGAACAGAGATACTGTTTCTGATGGCCACTTGGAGGTCTTGAAGGCCTCGAAGAACGAACTTTTGCTTGAGGTCTTGGATAACCTGGAGAAAGCCAACGCTGCTGTTGAAGAAGCTGCTGCTGCTGCCAAGAAGCCAGGTGCCAGAACTGTCAACAGAAAGCCAACTTTGGGATCTATCTTCAAGAACTCTTTGATTGAATTGATGAAGACGATCGACTCCACCAACGTCCACTACATTCGTTGTATCAAGCCAAACGATGAGAAGGTTGCTTGGAAGTTTGACCCACTAATGGTCTTGTCACAGTTGAGAGCTTGTGGTGTCTTGGAAACTATCAAGATTTCTTGTGCTGGTTTCCCAACAAGATGGACATACGAGGAATTTGGTTCAAGATACCACATTTTGCTGCACTCAAGTGAATATGAGCCACTGCTTCAAGGAAAGGCTGATGAGCAGAGTGTTCGTGATGTCTGCAACTCCATTTTGAAGAAGACTGTTGACAACGACGCCAAGTATCAGTTGGGTCTCACCAAGATCTTCTTCAAGGCTGGTATGTTGGCACATTTGGAGAAGCTGAGAACAGACAAGCTCCGGTCATCTGCCATTTTGATTCAGAAGCACGTCAGAGGTGTCTACTACCGTCGTGAGTACCAGGAGATCAGAACTTCCATTCTCAAGTTACAGAGTTTGGTGTTGGGCTTCAACGCCAGAACTAGAGTCCAGAAGGAAATTGAGTCCAGTGCTGCTACAAATATTCAGACATTGGTCAGAGCTTACATGGCACGCAAGAAGTTCACAGAAGCCACACAATCGATTCTTGCTTTGCAGGGTTTGATCCGTGCCCGCTCTGCCAGAACAAGATTCCTCTCTGATCTTACTGAGAAGCATGTCATCACCATCCAGAACCACATCAGATCTCGCAAGCAGAGAACTGACTTCACCCAGTTGAAGAAGGCTGCTGTTGTGACACAGTCCCACTACAGAATGATCCAGGCCAAGAAGCAGTTGAAGACATTGAAGGCTGAGGCTAAGTCTGTGAACAAGTTGAAGGAGGCAAGTTACAAGTTGGAGAATAAGGTCATTGGTCTTTCTCAGCAGTTGACAGAGAAGGTGAAGGAGAACAAGTCTTTGGTGGCTGAGCTCGAGGCTCTGAAGTTGACAGTACAGGAGTCCAAGAAGACACATGAGGAACTCCAAGCCAGAAACTTGGAGCACGAGCAGAAGTTTGTGGAGCAAGGTGATTCTCACAACAAGGAAATCTCTTCTTTGAACGAGGAGTTGCAGAAGTCCAAGGCTGATTTGGAGAAGTCTGCCCAGAAGATTGCTGAGCTCACAGAGTTGCAGACACAGTTGAAGAACGAGGTGAAAGAAACTCTTGATCAGTTGACCGCAGCAAAGGAGGAGCTCACCAAGCGTGATGTCAGTGAATCTGATTTGAAGAGACAAGTTTCACAGCTCAAGAACGAGTTGGATCAGCTGTCCAAGCAGCGCCACGCTGCACCATCCACACGGGGTCTTGCCAGCAGCACGACGCCAAAGAGATCCAGACGCTACTCCAACCAGTCCCAGAACAGTGAGGCTCTTTACAGTCCGAAGCCAATGTCTGTCATTCCAATCTCCAACCAGGATGAGGACCCAGAGAGCATTGCCAGCTCACTTGACGCCATCACGAACGAGTTGTACAGACTCTTGCAGGACTCCAAGTCACTCCACCACGAGATTGTCAGCGGTCTTCTGAAGAACCTCAAGATTCCATTGAGTGGAGTTATGTCCGAGCTCACCAAGAAGGAAGTTCTCTTCCCAGCAAGAATCATCATCATTATTTTGAGTGACATGTGGAGACTTGGTCTCACGAAAGAGTCCGAGGATTTCTTGGGCGAAGTTCTGGCTGTCATTCAGGGCATTGTCTCTTCTTTGAAGGATGATGATGTGATCCCACACGGTGCCTTCTGGTTGTCGAACACACATGAGTTGTACTCCTTTGTCTGCTATGCCGAGGATACAATCGTTGAGAACGAGAATATCTTGACAGAGATGGGAGAGGAAGAGTACACTGAGTACCTGAAACTTGTTGCTGTTGTCAAGGAGGACTTTGAGTCACTGTCATTCAACATCTACAACATGTGGATGAAGAAGATGGAGAAGGAGCTGGAGAAGCAAGTTGTTTCAGCCGTGGTGTTATCACAAGCATTGCCAGGATTCATGACAGAAGAGCCTGCTCCATTCTTGAGTAAGGTGTTCTCTCAGAGTGTTCAGTACAAGATGGATGATGTTCTCAGTTTCTTCAACAACGTCTACTGGTCGATGAAATCATACTTCATTGAGGGTGAGGTGATGAATGAGGTGATCATTGAGCTCTTGAGATTCATCGATGCCGTGTGCTTCAACGACTTGATCATGAGAAGAAACTATCTGTCCTGGAAGCGTGGATTGCAGCTCAACTACAACGTGACGAGAATTGAGGAATGGTGCAAGAGTCATGAGATTCCAAACGCCTCCAACTACTTGGTGCACTTGCTCCAAGCTGCCAAGCTTCTCCAGTTGAGAAAGAACTCCAAGGACGACATTGAGATCATCTTTGAGATTTGTTACGCCTTGAAGCCGGTTCAGGTTCAGAGACTTCTTGCTCAGTACGACATTGCCGACTACGAGACACCGCTTGATGCCAGTATCCTCGCTGCTGTTGCTGACAAGGTGAAGGAGCAGGGTGCAAGCTCAGATGACTTCTTTGAGCCAGTGAACGCCGATGGTCAGTTTGAGGATCCATTCAGAAAGGTGGAGACGAGGCCATTTACGAGAGTGGAGGCATACGTTCCAGCTTGGTTGAACTTGCCAATTGTCAGAAGAATTGTGGAGTTGGTGACGAAGAACGCTACGGCACAGGAGTTTTTGCACGCCAGGGAGTTTGAGGCTCAGGAGAACGGGGGTGAGCACGTTGAGATTCAGTGATTGTTATATATTAATACCCAATAGAAACCCAGAAGTATAAATTGGACTTTGAACACTATGCGTAGCTGGGCAATTACCAGTTACCACTAGCACATGGGAGTGATGGGACCCACCGATCAGACACGTTGTCCCCAACACTTCCTGATTCGGAAATTGCGAAATCTGAAGTCGCGCCAATTCGCGGAATTTCGGATTTTCTCGCGCCAAATTCCGCCAAATCTCCGCGTTCGTGAGCGGCGTTTCTTTTGTTTGTCGTTTCTTCACATGCTGAAAATTTTTGGCATGTGCGACTACAAAAAAAAAGAGCTAAACGACCAGCTTTCTCTCTTCTCCTCTTCACTCGCCATCCAGTCCAATTCGCAATGTCTGCCCCAGCCGCCAACTACAAAGTCGCCGATATCTCCCTTGCTGCCTTCGGTAGAAAGGACATTGAGCTCTCCGAGAACGAGATGCCAGGTTTGATGGAGATCAGACGTCTCTACGGCTCCCAGCAGCCATTGAAGGGTGCCAGAATCGCCGGTTGTTTGCACATGACCATCCAGACCGCTGTCTTGATCGAGACCCTTGTTGCTCTCGGTGCTGAGGTCACCTGGTCCTCCTGTAACATTTTCTCCACCCAGGACCACGCTGCTGCTGCCATTGCTGCTGCTGGTGTCCCAGTCTTCGCCTGGAAGGGTGAGACCGAGGAGGAGTACTTGTGGTGTATTGAGCAGCAGTTGCACGCCTTCAAGGACGGCAAGAAGCTCAACTTGATTCTCGATGACGGTGGTGACTTGACTTCCCTCGTCCACGAGAAGTACCCAGAGATGCTCGAGGGTTGTTACGGTTTGTCCGAGGAGACCACCACCGGTGTCCACCACTTGTACCACATGGTCAGAGACGGTAAGCTCAAGGTCCCAGCCATCAACGTCAACGACTCCGTTACCAAGTCCAAGTTCGACAACTTGTACGGATGCAGAGAGTCCCTCATTGACGGTATCAAGCGTGCTACCGACGTCATGCTTGCTGGTAAGGTTGCCGTTGTCGCTGGTTTCGGTGATGTTGGTAAGGGTTGTGCCATGGCTTTGAGAGGTATGGGTGCCCGTGTCATTGTCTCTGAGATTGACCCA
Source organism: Petasospora xylosilytica (assembly GCA_003708285.2). NCBI lineage: Eukaryota > Fungi > Ascomycota > Saccharomycetes > Phaffomycetales > Wickerhamomycetaceae > Petasospora > Petasospora xylosilytica. The sequence continues at coordinate 74,382 of PPNT02000049.1, read as the reverse complement.
ATCAACGCCCTCCAGGCTGCTGTTGAGGGTTACCAGGTTGCCCCATTGGAGGAGGTTGCCTCCATCGGTCAGGTCTTCGTCACCACCACTGGTTGCAGAGACATCATCACCGGTGAGCACTTCGAGCAGATGCCAGAGGACGCCATTGTTTGTAACATTGGCCACTTCGACATTGAGATCGACGTTGCTTGGTTGAAGGCCAACGCTGTTGAGTGTGTCAACATCAAGCCACAGGTTGACCGTTACACCATGAAGTCCGGCCGTCACCTCATCTTGTTGGCTGAGGGTAGATTGGTCAACTTGGGTTGTGCCACTGGTCACTCTTCTTTCGTCATGTCCTGTTCTTTCTCCAACCAGGTCTTGGCCCAGATTGCTTTGTTCAAGGCTGAGGATGCTGAGTTCAGAGCTAAGAACATCGAATTCTCCAAGACCGGTCCATTCGAGAAGGGTCAGGTTTACGTCTTGCCAAAGGTTTTGGACGAGGCTGTTGCCAGAAACCACTTGGGTAAGCTTGGTGTTAAGCTCACCAAGTTGACCAAGGTCCAGTCTGAGTACTTGGGTATCCCAGTTGAGGGTCCATTCAAGGCTGACCACTATAGATACTAAGCGCATACTTGTGCTATGACCCACCACATAATGGCCTTTGCTTCAACTGCTTCGGCCTAGTCATGAATGATTTCCTTTCTATTCTCCTCTTATGATTATTTGCACTTTTTTTCACACGTTTGTCATGGGTTTTCTGGGTATCACGTCACATACAACACCTGTTGGCAATGCCAGGGTGACTGTTACAGATTTAATACATGGAGGGACCTCAACGGATCTCTCGGATAAAATAATAACATTTTTGATGCTGTAGAAGTGTTGAACACCTTGGACTGGCCAGTGGCAACGCCCTACTCCCGCCGTGATTTAGATGTGGCTGTAAATTTCGACTCTAGTATATTTACATGACGCTTGCAGTCGACGTGCAGATAAATGAACGTGAACAGAGTACTATGATTCGGAATTGCATCCGTAATTAATCATGTATGGTATAAGACAGCAAGCTGATTTCTAGCAATGGCGCCGCCGACGAAGCTGATGTTCAATACCGGCGCGTGCTCCCTTCCAACTGATCCTCATCTTCCTCACCACAGAAGCTCAATGAGCTCAGACTCTGGTTTCGCATCCAGCATTTCACCAAGTGCTTCTCTCAGTTCTGAGTTTGTTGATTCTCCATCACTTCTCACTGATTCATCATCATCAACTATGGTGGTCAAGAAAGATCCGATCGCTCCCACGTAGCCATCATGCTTGAGGAAGTGTGCCTTCATCTCACCCTTGGACCAGAAGTTGATGGCATAACTCAACGTCTTGATGATAAACTTGTGGCCACTGATGTACGAGCCTCCGAAGTAGATGTTCTCAACGTTGTTGATGTTTGCCTGAAGGTAGCTGATCTGTCCGATGTTGTTGCTGATGGAGTAGATGAGGGACTTCGTAATGTCCGCTTGATCGATCTCATCCTTCGAGTTTCGTAGCTTGGCATTCTGCTCCTTCTTGAAGACCTTGCCAAATGAGGATGCAATGGTGGAACTCTTGAGGCCAATGTTGTTGTAGTCCCCACCGTAGATATCACCCACAAGCATATCGACGTTTCTGTTGTCTCCTTGCTCTGAGAGTTGCAGCATGGATTCGTAACTCTCGCAGCTCGTGAGGAGGGAGAGTAGCCCCCATAGGGTACCGCCTCCCAAAGATGAGCCTCCAACTCTTTGATATGTGTCAGGGGCATCAACGCGGATGATGGAAACGCCTGAGCCGATGTTCACGAGCATGTATGGGTACTTCACGGGATGACGTGTAGGAAACTCAATCCTTTCCGTGGCATGGTCCATGACAAACACCTCGTTAGAGACCTCTCTGATCAGGAAATCCAAGCCATGGATCAGACTCTCCATCTCATCCTTCTTGATCACTGGAATTCCGTGCCCTGTACTGAAAATTCGTTCCAGGGACTTGTAGAACTTGAGGGATCCTCCGCCTGTTGTGACGACGCGGTCAAACTTGAGCTCCTTGCGGCGTATCAGAGCCTCCAGAAACTTGAGAATCTCCTCAATGCTCTCAGTAGCAAACTTCTCAAGATATACCGTGTCTCCCATCGTGTACACGACCTTGGTGAGTGTCCCGCCAATGTCGAGGCCGATGTGGTCTGTGGCCCTGCTTTGTGGGGCACAAGAACGGGAACAGCCAGCCAATGAGAGGCTTTCCAGGACGAGCTTGAGGTCTGTGCTTGGAAGTGTGTGCATTGTTTCCTAGTTCCTAGCCATCCTCACAAAGCTCCCATCATCGGGAGGAATTGGCGTCTCTTTATAAGCAGCCTAAAGGTTCCTCGGTCTGGTGGAGGTTGACGATGACCGCCCCACAAACCGGAAAAATACCGCAAAAGTCCGAAGGATGTCACATTCTACCCATACAGATAAGCCCAGGAGCGTGGGAAGTCACTAGGATTCTACGTGATGAAGCTTGGTAAAGTGATATATTATATACACGTTGTTCTATGTTCTATATTCATAACGAGTTAGGCGAGGATCTTGTGCATGAGCAAGGCGCCGGCAACACTCACGTTCAAACTGTCCACGAGCGGATCAACTCCTTTAGCAGGATCGATCTGGACCAAGAAGTTACTTCTCGTCTTCAGAGTAGTTCTGATTCCCTGTCCTTCGGATCCCAACACAAGGATCGCTGGGCCTTCTTCAAGGACCTGGCTCAAGTCCTCAAACTCAATCGTCTTCTGCTCCAGAGTGCGCGAGATCTTGTCATCTCTGCGATGTTCAGCCATGGCAGCAGCCACAAAGTTCCATCCATTCGAGGAACTCTTCTCAAAGAATGAGAGTGGCTTGGAGGCAGTGTAGATTGGAATGAACTCAGTGGCACCAACGGCAGTCTTGGAGACAACAGGAGAGAGCGGAGCACAGTTGCGATCTGACATCACGATAAAGTCTGCACCGAGGAAGTAGGCAGATCTGATGAGGGCACCAACATTGTGTGGATCCTGGATACCGTCCAAGTAGATACCGAATGCATTCTTGTTCTTGGTGGCGTAGCTCTGAGTGAGTGAGTCTCCATAGTTATCCTCCTGGATTGAGTATTCCTTCCCATCTGCTGGACCAAGCTCGAAGATCGGTGTAGGGAGAAGGGGCTTTGTCTCAAGAACGTAGCCATTGTGAATACCATTGTTGGTCAGTTGATTCAATTTGTTTTTGGAGTCAACAACCTCGGTCTCAACGCCGAGTTGGGTAGCGAGCCTTATGATGGCCGAGTCTTTTCCCTCTGGGTTGTGCATGTACAACTTGTTGTAAAGCTCTCTCTTGTTGGCCTGCAGAGCTGCCAGAACAGGAGAAGTACCATAGACATACTCTGATAGAGGATTTGGCTGTAATGTCTTGTACACATCTCTCTGGAATCGGCGCTTGTGCTGCTTTCTCTGCTCCTTGAAGTCTCTCACTCCTTCTTTTCTTTTTGTGCTTCTCACATCATCATACTGTCGTCTTCGTATCTCAGTGTCGTTGCTCTTCTGCTTGGCATGAACATGTGCATATCTCTTCTTGAAGAACTCATCTTTCGACTCTCCAGCAATCTCCCACGCTTTTTGTCTTCTCTTGATGGGGAAGTTCTTCTCAAAGGTTTCGACATCCCGCGTGCTTTGGCGCTCCAGCTTCACCGCTGGACGGACATCTTTAAGGATGTGTAATGATGTAGAGAATGGCCGCGTGAAACACTTCATATTCATCTGTTTTCACCCACTAAAAGCCGCTTGTTGGCTAGTTATGTGTCAAATGATGCCAGCTGAAAAGTTGCATGCGTCAACAAGCGATGACCCTACGACGGGTAACCCCAAGCGTGCCCGTACCAGGCTTTGAACTTGAATGAATAATTCTGTAAAAACTCCCCCAATTACGCATAAAATCATTATAAATACACCTTTATAACATCAAATATCCACCAATTCATATCAATTCGTCACTTGTTCATGTCCATGGCTCTGTGGCATTCTAAGAATCTCCTTCTGAACATGAGGCACTGAGTGTCCATTCTCCTCATTCGCACTCGTCAACGTTGAATGGCTCGACTGGTTATCCTTGAGTGAGCTCTCCTCACTCTTGGACTTCATGCTCTCGCTCTCCTCATCAATAGCAGCCTCCGTGTTCAGTGTAGCGAGGATCGGGTTGACGGACATGGCGGAGCCACGGCGCGAGGCATCAATCGATGGTCTCTTGGAACTGAACGATGGCTGTCTTGCTCCCTGCACCGAGGTGAATGTAGATGGCTGATCAAAGACGGAGACCCTGCTGAATGATGGCAGACCAGATCGGTATAATGCCGTGATGTCGACTGAGGCAGACTCGCGTCTTGCCAGAGACTCCCTGCTCTCCCAGAACCTCGAGCCATACCCATCTCTGAGAGCAGCTGGACCGTCTGATGTGGTTGAAGTTGTATGGAGAAGTGGTTCCATGTCCACCATATCATTCTCGTACTGTTCTCTCACAGCACGTGGGGATCCTGGGGACAGTGATGAAGTGGAGCTGTATCTAGATCTTCCCTCTCTCTCATAACCATCGCTATCAGACATGACGGCATCAATCTCCGGATGGACATGAGGGGCACCCAGTGTGATGTCGCTTCGGTTCAAGTCAAGCGACACACGAGGTGAAGCATGTGCGGATCTTTCTCTGGCTCTCTGTCTCTGTCTCTCTGGACTCGTGGCGCGGATGACCGACTCCGGCATGTTTGGAGAAGTACCACGGAACTTGAATTCATCACCTAAGTCACCTGGATCACCAGAGAGACTGTCTGGTGATTCTGATGGGCGCGTGAGCTGGATCGTTGGAGCGCTTGGCGAGAGCAATCTTGCACGGGTGTCCTGCTCCATCAAGTCGTTGTAGTCTGGTGGGTCCAGAGGGGGTGAGCCGGCATCCATGATGGCATCGATTCCAACTGGGCCTGAGGCTTGTACTCTTGGAAGTGGTGGGCCTGGAGACACCTCGGCTTCGAATGGTGGAGGTGGTGCAGAGAAGTCCTCCAGTGCAAAGGGCTGTGGCGAGAGCTGCGGCGACAAAGGCACAGCCTGTGGTGATGTGAGCTCGATCTCCAGATTGTCAGGCTTGTACAAGTTGGCAGACAATGTTGACTCAAAGTTTGGAAGAGAGTGGTTCAGTGTTGAGTTTGAACGAGAACGGCCACGCTGGGCATCACGACCAAGTGCGAGGTAGATGCTGTGTGGTGTGTGGTCAAATGCCTCAACTTCTGGAGAAAGTGGGGGAGATGAAACAACATCCATTGGGAAGTAGATGTTGGACTCGTGGTTGTGGTGTGCTGAGTCGAACGTTGGCTGGCCATATGCTGGAAGCAACGTGTTGGCGTGAGAACAGAGTGGGTCAAGGATGTGGATCGGAGAGTCGATGCTGATCTCGTAGTGCTTTGGTTTACCATCAATGATTCTTGAGAGACGAAGACAAATCTTGATCCAGTGATGTATCTTGATGTTCTGGTACGTCGTGTTTGGATGGAGCTTCTGTACCGTGTTCAACTTTTGCGGGACGTAGACCTGGAACTCAAACTCCTTGGCAGTGAGATCGTATCCATCAGAAGTGAGCAAGTTTCCCATCTTCTTGGCCTTGGAATCAGCATCTGGAGGCAAGTCGGGTGGAGGTGGCGCCTTGTGTTCCAGAAGCAAGAACTTCTTCGTTGGTTGCATACGATGCACTTTCTTGTTCCTGCAGTAGTACTCCATGTTCTCTGTGATGTAAATTCTGATTCTGTGCAACTTGATCTTGTCCAACGGCACCAATTTGAATGCGATGGGGATGTATGCGTTCAGAACCATGGCCTTGGAGGCAATGATGATGTCGTAGTGGAGCTGGTCTTCCCAATCACGAGAGATAGCAATCGGCTCGGAATCCTCCACGGAATCATCAGACTGAGCTCTGACAATCTGAATCGGGAGTTTCGTTGTGATATTTGACTTGAACGCACCGTAACGCTCAATAAGCACCTCCAAATGGTAGTTCACAGAGCCGAATGTGGCGTCGATGGACTCAGGCGTGGATGCTGGAACCGGGTGCTCAAACTTGTAGATGTAGTCACCAGGCTGGAAGACGTACTCGCCACTGGAGTTGTTTCCAATCGAATCTTGTGAGAGAACGGACGAGGAACGCGCTCTGTTCGGCGATGGGGATGTGACACGCTTGAGCAATGAAAGCGGGTTTGGCGGCGAGCGGACGGAGACGAGCGTGTCCAGGCTCAGAGCGCTCATGTCCTCGTGCATCATGGAGCTGCCGTTACTCAGCACTGGAGCCAGGCCATTCGGCGACTTGATCATGTCTGCACCGCTCGATCCCGTATTGGCTGTGTAGAAGGGCCATGTGTGGTTGATGAGGACGTTCTCCTCGAAGTACTCTGAGCGCTTGGGTGGGATGCCCTCGGGCCACTCTGTTCTGGCAGATCCCGTGAATATGAGCTGGATGTTCTTGATTCTGGATGGCTTATGTACACGAAGCACAAGAGCACCACGCAGGAGCGTTGGTGGCCTTCCAAGACGCTCGTTCTCGTCGAAGCCTTGAACGAAGAGCCGGTCCTCCGCGAGTTGGAGATAGACGGCGATGGAACTCGTCTGGGTCAACGGGTGAGTCTCGTTGGTGATTTCGAGCTGCCTATCGAGCGGGAAGAGCGTGTCCATTGTGTTTGGTGTGTGTTCTGGCGCTGGCGTTGTTGTTTGGTGAGCGGGCGTTGACGGCGGCTTGTCACTGATAGCGGGTCTCCTTTTGACAGGGCCAGTCGCAGCGAGAGGAGAGGGGGAAACAGGGGTTTGCGCTGGGCGGCAAGTGTGTGAATGCCGGGCAGAAGTTCGGGCAGAGGCAGAAGCTGAGTTGATGTGCGTGGATGTTCAAGCGCCGTGTTGAAGCTCTTGGAGCGGAGGGTGTTCCAGGCAGGAAAGGAGTTTATCCATCAGCTTCTTTCGGCTGGGACTTTCCGCGGGTTCGGCAGATGCGATTTGGCACAACCGAAGAGGCCTCTGGAGAGCGACCAGACGGGCGGTTAAGTCCGGGATTTGGGCTACAGAATCTAGCTGTGGCATTAATGCTAGTGTGTTCTTAAGGAGGCAATCGCCCGCTGGTGTCCACCTTGGTGCCTGTGCGCAAACGTGGGCGGTATCGTCCGATGGGGCGCGCGATTTGGGGCCGTTAGCTGTGCCCCAGAGACAGACAGACGGTGGTAGCCACGGGATCTCCCAGAGTCAACAAAACAGACTCAGCCGTGGACGAGAAGGCCTCCTAGATCACAGAGGAGAGCTCGGATGTACCTGCTCTGTTCTAGACTCTAGTGTCACCACGCAAAGCACCCACGTGCAACATCCACGCGTGGCAGAAATTTACGAGTCAAAGGAGACAGCATAGAGCGACTTACATTCAAACCACCTCAGCACAAGCCATCACTAAAAGCCATGTATCTTAAGCGTCATTTCAAAGGGCCCCAATGACCCATTCATTGTGGCAATTCGAACTTGAGACCCTTCATAACCTTGGTGTAGTAGACGTAGAAGAAGTCAGAGTAGAGCGCAGTCTGCACAACGCCAGCAAGAACGGACACCCAGTCAAATCTGCCCTCGGTGGCGTACCTGTAGATCCAGTTTGGAATGTAGAGAGCTCTGTAGATACCGAGAGCGAATATGTAGTGTGTTGTGAGCGTCTTGGCCTCGCCGGTGCGTGTGAGGATGTTCAACTGGGGGAAGATGGCACCAGCCTCGAGCCACAGAGAAAAGGTCCACAGGATCTCACTGAGGGAGTAATCGTATGTGGTGATGAGTGCGAGGACAGCTGCTGGGGCGAGGATGTACTGCACCGGGAACGTGTCAATCTTTTGGGTCTCAGACGAGCGGAACTTGTAACGCATCAAGTGGAGGATGTAGATAGACGATGAGATAAAGAACACCTTCATGAGGAAGTTGTAAAGCGATATCCATCTGTAGAACAGATCAATATAACGCGTGCAGAACACAAGTGCGTAGAGTGCTTGCGTCTTGAAGGAGATACCTTCGATGGAACGTGTCAATGTGATTTGGTGTATGAGGATGAGGATGGAGGCAAGGTGACTGATATCACCGCCCATTCTGAAGATGTTGAGCATTGTGTTTGTATTTTGTGTTATCCAGCAAAAGTTTTGATATCCTCCAGGGAAAATTGAGTTGCTCTGGTGGCTTTTATGTTGATTTTGATGGCGTTTTCTGTTTGTTGTTGACGTGTTACCTGCTCAACGAGGCCTTACGTCAACTCGATGATCTTGTCGCGAATTTTCGCGGAAGCGGCCAGGGCTGCAAACCATTCGATGGAAGCCGTCGGCCACATGAATAATGAATAACGGCTAGAAGCTGTACATGACTACATGAAGTCCAACTAAATTCAATGTCAATATGCATTCGTGATTCATGACCACTGATCAACAGCTGGTCTCCGTCACAGCGACCGTAGTGCTATGAACTAGAACCACCCAAAAGACCTCTTATCAGCTTCAGGTTTAAAGTTTGGACAATTCGTCACCACTGGATCACTCTGCGAGAGGAGCGACGAACGAACTTCTTCCAGTTTAGGAAATCCATCCACCTTCCAAGTATCTGATCGGTTTCCGCTAACTTCCAAGCTGACAAGTTCTGGGCAATCAATAGCGACAACATGTTCTTGAGGCACCACTTCACTTGAGGTCTTACCACGCATAGTGTAAATGATGGCCAAGCGCTTCAGTTTCTGGAAGCGTACATCTCGACTGCAGATCATCTGGAATGTGTACTCATCCGGGGGAACCCCTTCTCCTGGGTCGGATCTGTGGAGCACGAGTGCAACTTCCTCAACAACTGGCATGAGCTTTGGAATCGAGTCAAGAGAGGTCCAGGTCTTACACTCACTTCCAAGGAAGGTCAGAGCTTAAAAGCTCCATTCGGGGAACTGTTCAAAGCCATTGACTTCGAGAGTCTTGAGCTTAGGAAAGCATAGATGAGTGTCCTCGAGAAGTGAAACCGTCTTCCGGTCGAGAGGGGAAAGATCAAGTATCAACTTGGTCAAGTTGGACCATATTGGTTCACCGAGCAGAGGAAGCAAGAGCCCAGTCAGACCAACCAGATTGATGGAATGATTCAACATGAAAAGTTTCTTCAGGTTCACCACTGGTTCACCACCATCCTTCAGACCTGTACCTTCGAAGACGGTCTTCACCTTACCGACCCTCTTCCACTCAACTGAGTCCCATAATGATGAAAAGAACTCCTGTGATCCGTCACTTGGACCAATTCCATTCAGAAGGAGCAGCTCGAGACCTTGGCAGCGTATGTTCTGGAAGCGTGGGAGGATGAGGTGTGAGAAAATTTCCAACTTGCGAACACCCTTGCCAACAACGACGTTTTGGATCAACGGGACTTCAAGCTTCTCTTGCGATAGGACATTGTTTGGAACAGTACGTATAGTCACAGTGGTGACTTGTGGACCCCTGTTTATCGCGTGATAAAAGGCGTTAGGATCGTCAGGAACCGCCCTGATATTCACGTTTCTGATGGTGGACATGCAATCGAACAAAGCTGTGCGGTTGACCGAGAGATTCACGTTCTCCAAGCTGTACATCTTGTCAAAGCTCTGGAGTCGAGGAGAGATTTTGTCATAGCCAAGCAGACTCTTGGTTAACTTTTCCCTGGTGTTCATCTTGTTCAAGTCAACGTCGAGCACCAATTGGAGATGAGGATTCTTCGACATGGCAACCAGAGACTGGAGCTGGGTGACAGTTTTGACGTGACAGTTCAAGATTTGAGAAAGCAACACCGGCGATTGGAAGCTGATAGGCAAACCACGGTCATCACGAGGACAGCTATCGACGTCAATATACATCGGACCACCCATGATTGACAATTCCCTCGAGCTTTTTGGAATATTGGTCAGCATCCACACCTTCTGGCTGCAGTGGGTGAAGTCGAAGCGGATAGGACAGAGTGGGAGCTCATTGATAGAGGAAGCGAAAATGTCATACAGTTCAAATGGCTCACGCTCGTCAGAAAATGCATCGTCATCAGAGTCCTCGTCATAATCTTCGTCATAATCTTCGTCATTTCGGGAGAGACCGCCGTGAACGCTGATATGCACAAGCCCCAATATCTCACCAGATACATCAGGCATGAACGTGGAATAATACTTGTCAACTGCGAATATGTCCTCGACGAGGTGGATCGCTGACTTCGCGTTGGATGGGTGCAGCTTGGTACCTCTATGGACTCCAAAGATGCCAGGACAGGACCACTTGACACCATACTTGCGTAAATCCGGGAACTGCGCTGGCTTGTCGTTGAACTTCGTCACATGAATGAAGTTCGAAGGGTCGACGGATTTGAAGAGGACATGGTGGGTGGCTTTCAGGAAGTTGATGGCGTCGTCTGTGGTGGGAATGTCCTTGATGATTTTGAGAATGAGTTCCTGAGGCAGTTCCAGTAGCGGGAAGGCATCACGGCGACGCTTCATACCGCCAATTGAATTGAGTGTTGATGAGGTGTTTCGGCAAGAACCCTGTTCTGTATTCGAGAAGGAAGAGTGGAAGAACTGGGTGGCGTTGTTGATGTTTACGTTTACGCGTCGGCGCTATCATTTTTTTTTCTCGGAGAGGAAGTGCCAGATCTCCACCATCAGCAAAAGAGAAATTCCAGCCCTACAATCTACATTTACTCCATAAATCCATAAAAATAAGCGTATCAATTAGAATCCAGAGAAGCACAGCTCCTCACAGCCGAGACTCTAGTTAAGCCTCGATACCAATGACACCACAGGCTGGTCTGCCACCGGCGTTACCAGTCTTGAGGGAGTCTGGGTGACCACCCTTGCCAAGATCGTCAGTGCCGGCGTGGACAACGACGGTTCTGCCCAAGATGGAGGTTGGACCGAGGAGCTTGACGAGGGAGTCAGAGATGGAGCCCTTAGCGACACCAGAAGCGTCGGTCTTGATGTTACCCAAGTCACCAACGTGTCTGGTCTCGTCGGATGGAGCACCGTGGGTCTTACCGAATGGGTTGAAGTGTGGACCGGCAGAGGTACAGCCGTTGGTGTTGTCACCGAACTCGTGAATGTGGAAACCACGCTCAGCGTTGGCGTCGTTACCAGTGATCTCGTAGGAGATGGTGGTTGGCTCGTTCTCGGAGGCCTGCTCGAAGTGGACGACACCAGAAACGCCGGCGTCACCGCGAAGGACTGCAACTGTAGATATGTGTTAGTTATATGTCCTGTGATGAAGAGAGAGAAGTTTCGAGGTTCAATTGGCTTCCCTTGGTGGTTAGCGGGCCTTGGGTGTGTTTCGGAGTCGACTCCGGGATCGCTTCCCCACTCAACAACGAGAGCCCGTATCGCCGCCGCTCCAATTCGAGCGAAATAGCACCGATTGAGCCTGTTTGGAACTTCTGAGTAGATTCCACGTACCTGCTTTAACCATTGTGATGTGTTTGTATTGGCTTGTGGGTGTTGCGATGGATGAGGGTTGCTGTGAAGAAACAGCGAGGCCTGCTGCTTATAAATGATCGACTCAGCGCTTCTACGGCCTTCGAGCGACCGTCGCCGGGGGTCTGGACTCTGATTGGCCAGCGCCACAGCAAAGTTGAACCACCATGTTGCGCTCTCAATGGGAGGCCATCAATTAACAGGGAGAGAGTCAAGAAGCCATGAATCGAGAAACAACAAGAGAAATACGGGATCCATTGTCTCGGGATGCGTGGTGCTGAACAATTTGCTCGCTTCGTGTGCCTGAGCAATTTCCAGGCACGCGGGGTGTCTCTCGAGGCTGAGGACGAAAAGAGCAATTAAAGGTGCCAGCTACGGGGTCAATAATAGCTCCAGTTCAATAAATAGTCATCAGATTCGTAGTATGGCTGTCTAAATAGCCTCCATAACATCTTGTCCTATCGTGAGCTTGTAGGGAAAGCAGAGAGGTTCCTTATCGGGATCTTTAAGCGACTGTCTCCCCAGCAAGAGAGTTAAACTCCATCCATGTCAGGATACAAGTTCATGATACTCTTGACCAGTGCAATCAGCTCTTTGTCTGACGTCTCAACGTCGGGGTACACTTGGTGCTGCGGTATTGTTAGTACCCCGTTGGACTCGTCGATATTTCCCCAGATCATCAGACACAACGAAGTACTCATCAAACAAGGTCAATGAGCAAGTTCTTGATCATCCAGGATACTGGGCACTTACTCGTGCGAGATAGTCAAACAGCTCCTTCTTGCTCCACTTTTCCACCTTTGCAATCTCCTCAGGACTCTTCGGTTCAATGGTTCTTGGTGGCAGTGGCTGAAGGATCAAGTAGAGAGCCGACGATACCACAAGCCCTGTGAACACCAGAGCACCCCATTTGTTAGGTCTGTTCATCCATCTGTTGATGAAAGTCATATTCTGGGTTACAAGAGTGGGTATGAACAGAGCGATGGTGCTGTTTCTCTTCGTTTTGGTGGCGTTGACAGTTGACAGCAACGACGTGATCAAAGCCACAACTATGGAGGAGACTGGGAGACTAGCCATTCGAGACTTCAAAGACTATAGTCCCCACAATTGAGACCCTTCGAGACTCTTTAGTCCCGCGGAGTTGCCGGAGGTGCGAACGTTGGATCCGCAGAACTTTTTGACACCTTTGAAGAACCCCATGTGCCTCAACTTTTGCCAAACAAGAAGGTTTCCACCAATCCACACACATCATGAAGTTTCTATTGCCCTTACTCTTCCTGATACACCTGACACTCGCCTTCAAAGTCTTCAAGGGCGTCACTGTCGCCGACGACACCAACTTTGAAAAATTGATCCACACCAAAGGCAAATACACCTTCGTCAACTTCTATTCGGAGGTATGCGAGCACTGTCAGAAGCTTGGTCCACGATACGAAGCACTGGCGACTGCATTCAAGGATACCAATATCCAAATTGCCCAGATTGAAAGCCGCAAGAACAGACGCATAAGGAACCAGGAGGGCATCATGGGCTTCCCCACCCTCAGACTTTACTACTTCGATGGGTCCCACGTTGCTTCGTTCTCCAACCAGGAGAGAACCACAGAGAATCTCGCAAAGTTCATTACGGATCACACTGGAGTCCAGCCTCGTTGGCCCGAAAGCAGGGTTGAGACGCTCGAGGGATCCGAGGCCGTCGAGAAGGTGATTGCGGAGAACAAGAAGAGAGCAGTCGTGGCGTTCACTGCACCATGGTTGGAGAACTGGTTTGACAGATTCAATGAGTATGAGAGACTCGCAGAGAGCTTCCCAGATGTCACGTTCTACAGAGTCGATGCTACAGCGGAGGAAAACGCGGAGGTGGTGTCCAAGTACAGAGTCAGCGTGTATCCTACGCTTGTGTACTTTGATGTTCAGGACATGCCGAAGTTCAGAATGTTGGAGGAACATGCTGCATCACAGAATAAGATGGGTGCCTTTTTGAGGTTTGAAATGGGTGATGAGTATGAAGACTTGAACGATCTGATTGAGGAGAAGAGTGCCGGTTTGGGAAGTGATGGCACTAAGGAGAAGGGGTATGGCTTCCACAAGTTTGCTGGCAGCGAGGAATCAGAAGATACAGATGATGAGAGCTATAAGAGATTGAGAGAGCTTTGAAGGTTATGAGGCGGCAATGCTATTTGCAGATGATCAAGTAATTGTTAAACGACGGAATGCGGAGACAGAATCGGGCGGTGGTCTTCTTACAGCGACAGACCAGCTAAGGACTTTCTTCGATAATGAAAGGCATTAGTTAAGATCATCTCTCACCAACTGAGATCCTATAGAACAATCTCCAATCAGTTGCCCGTAGTGTCTGACTCAAGTGGTGTTGTGTGGAACCCGCGAAAGGATCAAACAAAGAAACTTTCTGAAGAAAACACACTGAAGTTCCAGGCCACAATCAAAGCAGCAAACACGCCCAATTACACAGCAAACCGACTCGATGAAGCGATCACGTGACGGATTTCCACTGCTGGATCTTCCACAGGAGCTGATCGTCGCCATCATACACAATCTGGAGAGCACAGCAGACATCATCAACTTCCTCAAGGCCACGCGTCATGTTCTCTTCACCGTCGTGTCACCAAGTTACTTCCAACACATCGGCAACGAGTCACAGCCCAAGGCATTTCCTGATTTGAGGGAATATGGCGTTAAGTTCTTACAAACCTCCTTCGAGAAACGGAATCCCGCGGATGCTTCTCTCCCAAGCTCCGTGATCTATCTCATCGAGAACTCTATCCCATTTGATATCGAAACTTTCTATATTTTCGGTAATAACGGCCCATATTTACCACCACTCTCTGAGAAAGCAACATACTTTTCACACCATGGCATTGATATGGCCCCAAATCACTCTCCTTAGGTGCACAAAGAGCTGAACTTCGAGTTTTTGGTTCCCGCAGTGCTGGGGAATTGGGGATCTAGGCCTACTATGGTGTATTGTGATAACGTAACTCAAATGGATTGGACAATATCCAATCAGTCCTCTCTTGGTATGATTCATGAGAGAACATTCTTTGCTAATACGCCTCGCTGTGTCAAGATAAGACACTTGGATTTGAGTTCTGGCAAAAAATATCACAGATTTCATTGGCTGAATGGTCCGATCACAGAACTCGATATTACTGACAGCAGCTCGAATATTCTGGAATTGATGAAAGATCATATCACAAAAGTCAAGCACAGATTATCCATTGCGTTGTATGATTGCAGGAGCTATCACCCCGTCGAGGACCCGCTCGATGATTTCGGGCTCTTGAAAACGATGATTCCACACAGACTGGAGAACACGAGAATCCAGGCACGGAGTGTCCACTTGAAAATGATGCATACAGTCAAGAATGTCCACTTTGTTCCTGGCGAGAGATCTGAGGACGACGAGATTGTGGATGACTTAAAAGTGGTTATCACCGCGATTCCACCGCCGTTTCTACACAAGAGCTGCAATAGCTTGGTTCCATTACCGTTTCTACGCGAAATTGAAGATCTGGTACCAGTCGTTGAGAACATTGTTGCAGTGGGAATTGAACATCTTGTGATAGGAGACTTCCCACTATTGTCAAACCTGAACTTCCCAGACCTCAAGTCACTCAGACTCCACGGCAAGGGTGATGACGAAGCGGATCGGTTTGATTGTGGACTTTGGACTGGACTGTTCAAGGCTGAAAGGAAAGGGATGCTGCTCTCACGGAGATATTCTGCCACACGTGATGCATTGATACACCTCATGACAACTGTTGAAGACCTTGAGTTACAGGAGAAGTCCGTGAACGCCCTCGCCATCCTCCCTTCCAAGACTGCCTTTGAAAATCTCCGAGCCATGCACATCGCTGGCGGTGGTCCTGAAGCCGAGTTTGCAACCGACCCTTCACTCTTCAAAACAGAGCTCTTGTTCCAGAGACTCGAGGATCTTCGAATCGACTGCCTTGGTGAAGAGGTCCCACAGTGGAACTGCCCAGTTCTGAAGCACCTTCATCTGACCTTTACATATCCACCTCGAACATTGAATCCAATTCCTGAGTTGATGGCTAATGTCATAACCATGTCAATCCGTGTTTGGCCGAATACTTACCATTGGATGCGCCCTACCGTCCAGCAACTCATTTCCCAGGATCCAGACTCTGGTGTTGAATTCAAACGCCTAACGAGTTTTTATCTCCTTCTAACGGCTGAGACCGCAACGAACTATGATGTTTTCAACTGGAAATTCCCCAGCATGTCGGAATTGGGGATTGTGTACCATGGAGGCGGAGAGGAGAGCTCGACGTGGAAGGTGAGAGATTGCCCAGAGCTAAAGAGACTGTCTTCGAAGAACATCAATACGCTTCAGATCGAGAATTGCCCAGCGCTGGAGATACTGACTTCGGAGATGGTCGATACAATTGAGATCGGGAATTGTCCTCATTTGACTGAGATGTCTTGTAAAGGTAGTTGCAAGATCCTCTTGTGCCCGCCACGCTGATATGTACAGGTGAGATCGACGATCCAGGGGCCACTAGATCGGATTCATCAGTACACGCCACGTAATACATATTGTAGTTTAGATTTATACTATTTCAGTCAGACAGTCTGCTGAACATAAACCGTATATCCCAATCGGATCTCCCGTTGAGGTCGTATTATAGGATTCGCCTCCAGCTCGACACGTCACACGCGAATGTGATCAACAAACAGCAAACACTCATCGTCAACAAAACAGCGTGAAGAAGGCTTCATTGGACTGCGGCAGAACCTCACAGAACACTTACAACATGTCCGAGTCGTTTCCGTTACTGAGCCTTCCTGAGGAGCTCGTCGTCAAGATCATCAAGTCCATCGACCGGGTCACTGACATGGCCAACTTCCTCAAGGCAACATGTCCTGTTCTCTTCAAACACATCAGCTCCAACAACTTCCAACAGGTCATACAAACGCATTCACGTCCTCACTACTTCCCGGACCTCAAGAAGTTTGACCCTTCGTTTCGCTGCTCCGAGTACCAGCAGTACCGTCCCATGTCTGGCTGCTTCAACAACACATCCTCGATCTACCTCGTGGAATGCCGCATCGAGCCCTATCTGGCTCCCCCAGGAGACAGTACAGGAGCTTAAGAACCGAAATGCATTCGTGGCCATTGACTATGGAATGCAGATGACATACATTGAGCACTTTGACGAGCCACCAGAGTACGGAGACCCGATCCCGGGAAGTCTGAGTGCGTTGCTCGACAAGGTGGTGAACCCAATCCGCCCGACCCCAGCAGCACTTGTCCAGACGTACAACAATAAACTCCGCAAGACGAGAGAACTGACGTATATCCCTCCAAACTTTGAAGTGGCCTGTCATGTCAAGGATTTCCTCATAGTGAATGGCGAAGACTTGGGCGTCTACCCGATGAAGCATGGCGTTGCCGATATGTATGGTGTCTTTGAACTGTTGAACATAAATGACATCTGGATCTGATCGATCAGAGTGCCTATATGATCTTATCAATTGTACGTCTACGCCCCAGCTTCATAGCGTATAGTACTACGCGTTCCGCTCACATTCGATCATGTGCTGTACATACTTTTATTTTGACAACGAATCAATGATCTTATCAAACTGGCGTTTGTCGTACTTGATGTACTTGTCGGTGTGTTTTGAGAAGTCACCACCAACATGTTTGTCATGGAATCTGTGGTAGAGTGGCACAATGAAAGAGATCTCCTTGGACAACAGTTTCTTCAACGACGGATCAGTGATGTTGTGTTGTCTGTGCTGCTTCACCAGCTCATCAAACTCTGCGTTGAAGTTTCTAAACTTCTCCTTAACTGCCTCTCTGTCCTTTGATGTCATCTTACCAACGATATTCACGTCGAGCAAGTATGCAGCGGCCTGCTTCCATCCAGCCAAGAACATGTTCAAAGCCCTCTTCTTCAATCTCTCCAAACGGGCCTCTCCATTCGCATCAATGATGTTCTTCAACTCACTTCTGGATATGATCTGCTCAACAAGCGTGATGTTTGTGATCAACAAGTATCCAATCGCCTGTTTCTTCTTCATCAACTGTGTTGCCTTGATTTCCAAACTGATGATCAAAGCATCAATCACGTCGAGGAAGAACGAAGACAACAACGCCACGGGATCATTCTCATCAATCACAGTAGTTTGACTCACACTAGAGAACTTGGCCAACCATGCTGGTTTTGGCTGTGGGATCCAGGAACCGGCCTTCATCCCAAGCAACACGCTCGTGGTACCCTCTTTGTACTCTGCAAACTTTCTCGTCTTGGACATGATCTCCACCGTGGCCTCCGAGACACCATTGTCCTGTGGTAATGTGGCAAGGGACCTGACTCTCTGGTCGGTGAAGTTGAGGAGCTCTTTGAATAAGGTGCGCGCAAGAGCACGACAGTTCTCGAGGGTTTGTTGAAGAGCAGGGTGTGGCTCCTTCATCTTCGGGCGGAGCTCTCGCTGGAGCTTGACGATGCTGTCGATGAGTTCGAATGAGAGGAGGCCGTCATTCGCGAGTGATTTTTGAATAGCAGCAAGTATACTCTTGATGATTTTGATGAATGCATCAATCTGTGGCGTGAAGATCTTGGAGAAGTACTCTGGGATCATCTGCTCATCCTTGACGATGTCTTGAAGAAGAGAATGCTCGTTGTAGATGAATCCAATGAATGCCTCTGTGTAATTTCCAATTCCGTTACTTCCCTTCTCATATGGCACTTTGTCGTTCTTCTTGACATGCTGTGTGAATGGTGCCAGGAAGGCAAGACTGTCCTTGACGACTCTGGCCCTGTTGTCAATGTATAGCTGGTCGATCGGCTTGTTGTTTCCAGCAAAGTACTCCATGATGTAACTAATATCCTTGCTCTTGGAGTCGTCCAGATATGGGAATGGCTTGCTGTCATTCATGTAGATCATCGGGTCGAACGGCGTGGAGATTGGCTTCATGAGTTCTCTGAAGTGAGTCTGCAACTTGAACTCGCTGTCGACAATCATCATACCCAAATTCTCAGAGATTCCCTTGTACTCACCACCACTTTCGTTCTCTTGTAGTCTCTCCAAGATGTCTTCTGCCTTGTGGATTGTTGTGATGTACTGCTTGATGTTCTCGATTCTCTCTCCCAACTTGGATTCGTACATGGCGGCTTCACTGGCAATGCCCTGGACGTTTGACACGGCCATCAAGCTGTCATCGACGTTCTTCTGGAAGATAGCAAGGTGTCTGTTGCTCTCCACAATCGGCTGTAGTAACTTCCCTGATCGTGTTGCGGAGTCGTTGATCCGTGTGAGTGATTGTGATATCTGAGAGATCAAGGTCCGTGTTTTGCTGAGGGATTCCTGGAGAACGACGGCATCCGCCTCATCAATGTCGACGGAAAGTTGTAGATACGACATTCTTATAACACGGAAAGTCACACGGTCGGTTTATGAGAAAGAAGGTGATGTTTTTGATGATGGGCTTCGATGTTGACGTGTTGTTTCTGGTGGAAGCTCATGAGCCAAAACAAACAAGAGGCCACCGCGAATTTGGAGCAACGTCATAGCACTTGGTAATGAGATGAGACCTACTTTCTGTTGGGAAAGTTTCTTCCAATGAGGCTACAATTGCAGTTGAAAAGTTGAGGATGTTGAATTGTTCACCAGTGATGTTCAGATACTCGAAAGCATCCGCAGGAAACCATCACCGGCTTTGCTAAACACAGAGGATGTACGCCAGTCTACTATCAAACGACAACATGTAGGATCCAGTTGCGGTTAGCGAAAAAGGCGAGTTCAGATCTGTTCTGAGCTCTCGAGCTTATTTGTGTCACTTGGAGAAGTTGAATGCCACAAGTTTGTGTGAGAGCTCTATGGTCTTTTCAAGAGTTTTGGAGATTGGGACAAAGTTTGGGCAGCGCTGGAAAATTTTGTATGGCGCCGGGTTCGCGAATTCGCGTGCATTTGACGCCAATCGAAAATGGTGTTGACAGCGAGTAGGGCTTAATTTACTTTTACCAGCCAACATCATCAACATCAACAACAGCAGCAACGTCAAGTACCACAAACCAACCACGGCCTCCGCCTAGCATCAACAGACATACACACCATAATGGCTGAAAACGTCACCGTCGAATTCATACGAAACCAGGGCATCCGCCTCCAATCGCAACTACTCAGCACATCAGAAGACTCAGCAGCCTTCCACAACACAATCATCTGCACTGAGCATGAGTCTCTGAGTCGCCAAATCCGCCAGATCCTTCTCGAACTCCCACCTCGATCCACACATGAGCTCCGTCGGGCACTGGCGGAATACACAGACCTGATTGAGCGTGTGCGCCTGCCCAACGTGCTCGCGATGGAGCATACTGCCGACGTGGAGCGTGCTCTCTCGAGGAGACGTCTCTCGGTGGACCTGCACAGCACTGAGGGTGTCGAGCGGGATATTGAGTCCATCACTGACTTGGAGACGAAGGAGGAGCAACAAAACGTTTCGCAGCTCCGTCAGAGATTGCTCGAGGGAAGAACCAAGAGCCAGCAGGCTGTTTTGAAGGCCGGTGCAACTTTCGATGAACAGCTTGCGGAGGAGGAGACGAGACAGGAGGATATCTTGAACAATATGATCCAATATATTGGTGGAATTAGAGAGGGTGCCATGATGTTCCAGCAGAAGTTGAATGAAGGACAGAGTGTCGTGCAGGCTGCTGAGAAGGGATTGGAGGCTACAAGTGCAAAGTTGTCCTTGACGAGCTTGAACTTGAATAAGCAGATTGAGAATCTTGGATGGAGACAGCTTATTTATATTGCTGCTGTTTGTTTGGGCTCTTTCCTTCTCTGCTTATTCCTCATTGCTTTCATTCCAAAACTCTGATGGACAGGTACCGCGCGGTGCCTGTCGTTGTTCTAATGAGATCACGCTTGTCTGCATAAAGCATCGTAGTTATTGAGCATTAAGATAAACTCTTCACTTAACCAATGGTCCCTCCTCATACATCGAATCAATCTCCTTCTGGAAGTGCTTCTGAGCGTGAGGTCTCTTGATCTTGAGTGTTGGAGTGATTGTTTCGTCCTCGATCTTGAAAGGCTCGATGTCGAGGTATACGTTCTTCACCCTCTCAAAGCCGAGCAGCTTCTTGCCAACACGGGTGTTAAGATCATTGAGCACCCATGTTCTCAGATCCTTGTCGTTCAACTTGGATCTCAGTGCCTCCTCGGTTACTTCTGGGAACTTTCCAGAGTCCTTAAGCAATCTCAACAGAATAGAAGGCGTAATACCAACAACAGCAACCAAATAGCTCTGGAATGAGTTTCCATACACGAAGATCTGGGTGATTACGGAGTTGTTTGAGATGTAGATGTTCTCAATCTTTTCCGCGGCCACGTACTCGCCCTGGGACAATTTGAAGAAGTTCTTGACTCTGTCCACAATGGCAATGCATCCATCATCATCAATCTCAGCAACATCACCTGTGGAGAACCATCCATCCTCATCAATAGCAGACTTGGTGGCCTCCGGATTCTTGTAGTACTGGCTGAAGATCTGTGGTCCTCTCAACAACAACTCGCCAGATCTGTTCTTCGGATAAGTGTAGTTCATCTCTGGCAAGTTTCTCAACTTGAACTCTGCAGACACACCAATGGCACCTGTGCGTGATGGATCCTTGGAATACTTCTCACTCAGGGCAATGGCACCGTATGTCTCTGAAGAACCATAGCCCTGGAGGAATCCACAGTTGAGTACTGTTCTCAAGTATTCAACCGATGTCCCACTGAGAGGCGAGCCACCACTGACAAGGAATGCCAGATTCTCAAATCCAATCTTGCTTCTGATGCCATCAAGGACGTACTTCTGGAGCAGTCTGTTCAGGAAGGAATCGCCCTTGTGCGAGAACTTGTACTTCACGGCAAATCTGACAAGCATGCCCTTGAGTCCCGGCATATCAGCGATTGTGCTTCTCAAACCACTCTCGATTCTGTTGTACAATCTCGGAACACTCGTCATGTGTGTCGGCTTGAGAATCTTGACGTCCTCCATGTATGTTCTTGCGTCCTCTGGGTTATGCGGGAACCCGAACGCGGCGCCCCACGTGAGTTCATGGAGATGTTTGAATCTCTCGTAGACGTGTGCGAGTGGGAGGAACACCAGGGATGTGGGGTTTGGCATGTCGATTTCCAGAGCGTTGAAGAGCATGGCGGAACCGGCACACGCGTGTGATTGGCGGAGCTCAACTCCCTTTGGCGTCCCCGTGGTGCCTGAGGTGAATGTGATCGTGTACAGTGTGTCTGGGTTTGGAACTCTGTGTGGAAGGGGAGATTCAGAGCCGAGTTTGAGAACAGTGGCAAAGTCTGTGATGTGGATGCCAGCTGCATTTGTCTGGTTGATGACATCGGTGTCGTCTTGCGCGAGGTCCTCGATGGTGATGATGATCTTGAGGAAAGGGGACGCAACATCCAGCACACGCTGCAGTTTGTTCTTCATCACCACCATGACCGGAGACTCAGTGAGCTCGAGAATGTACTTGATGGAGTGCTCGTCCAGAGTGTTGTAAAGCGGGGTGTTCGGGATGGAGTAGGCGTGGCAGGCAAGGTCAGTGATGACCCATTCCGGGTTGTTGGCGGAGTATATTGTGAGAACAAAGTCGCTGTCATCAACCTGTGGTGTGTGCTCTTTCATCAACGCCAGGATTCCCGAACCAGCCTGTGTTCTCTTCTCTGCGAGCTGGCCGTATGTTGCCCATGTGAACGTGGAGTCGAAGCCGTCGGCAGTGCGCTTTCTGTAGCCATAAGCTCTGTTGTTTGCGTGAACAGCGACTGAAGCCTCGAAGATGTCGTAGGTGGTTCTGTACTTGTCACAGACGAATCCAATGGGCTCGCCACCCTCCAAAATGCCACTTCTGAACACGGGAGAACACTGCTCGGACTCGGTGCCGGGAAAAGCGACGGAGACTCCAGCGCCAGGCGTCTTGAGTGGGAAACGGGAGAGGAGGTCATCCATGTCCTTCACCTCCGAGGCTTTAAGCGGCAGATGCTCCAGTGCCAATGCCATTTTGTTATGGAGTTATTGCACTATTATATTGGAAAGCCAAGGAGTTAAGACTCAAGAGTTAAAGGCAAACGGGAAAGGGCGGGGAGGCTACACTTTAAATACTACTCAGCCGCACGGGTCGGAAGATGGGCGCTGGCTTGTTCACGAGTAACTTCTACCGAGGCTCTATAACTACCGCAGATGATATAACCAAAATCAGCGCAAAACATCAACATCAATTACCTTAAACCTTACGCAATAGGACCCTCCTTGTACATCGAATCAATCTCCTTCTGGAAGAGCTTCTGCGCGTTCGGTCTCTTGAGCTTGAGCGTTGGCGTGATTGTCTCCTCGTCAACCTTGAACGGCTCGACAGCGAGGTACACGTTCTTGATCTTCTCGAATCCAACGAGACCGCAGTGGGCAATGTTCTTGTTGAGGTGCGTGAGGACAAACTTTCTAAAGTCAGCGTCGTTGAGGTGCATCAACAGCTTCTCGTGGGTGTTGATCCTTGTGCCAAACTCGGACGACTCCTTAGCGAGCTTGAGCAACACAGGCTCCTCCACGCCAACGATACCAACGAGGTATGCCTGGAAACTGTCACCGTAAGCGAAGATCTGAGACAACACTGGGTTGTTGGCCATGTATGCGTTCTCAATCTTCTCGGCAGCGATGTATTCACCCTGGGACAACTTGAAGAAGTTCTTGACTCTGTCCACGATGGCGATGCGGCCACCCTCGTCGATCTGCGCAATGTCACCGGTGGAGAACCATCCCTCAGAGTCAACCGCTGAGGCAGTGGCCTCTGGGTTCTTGTAGTATGTGTCAAAGATCTGTGGTCCCCTCACGAGCAACTCTCCGGATCTGTTGAGGGCGTAAGTGTAGTTCATATCTGGCAGGTTTCTCAGCTTGAACTCAACAGTAACACCAATGGCGCCTGTTCTGGATGTATCCTTGGCATTCTTAGTGGTGATGGCAATACCACCAAAGGTCTCAGAGGAGCCATAGCCCTGGTAGAAGCCACAGTTGAGCACCTTGCGGAGGTACACGATAGAGTCACCAGCCAATGGGGAGCCACCGGAGATGAGGAAGTCGAGGTTGTCAAACCCAACCACGGCCTTGATCTTGTCGAGAATTACAGGCTGGAGGAGCTTCAACAGCCATGCGTCATCTGAGTGCGTGAGCTTGTAGTTGACGGCAAATCTGACAAGCATACCACGGAGTCCTGGCATCGTCTTGATCTTGTCCTTGAGTCCACTCTCGATTCTGTTATACAGACGAGGAACACTCGACATGTGTGTTGGCTTGAGGATCTTGATGTCATCCATGAATGAGCGTGGGTTCTCTGGGTTGTGTGGGAATCCGATGGCTCCGCCCTCACTGAGCTCATAGACGATTTTGAATCTCTCATAGACGTGGGCGAGTGGGAGGAACACGAGCGAGACCGGGTTCTTTGGGAAGGTGACGTGTGTGAAGAGGAACGTGGCTGCTGCGGCGATGTGCGAGTGACGAAGCTCAACTCCCTTTGGTGTGCCGGTGGTTCCGGAGGTGAAGGTGATGGTGTAGAGCGTGTCTGGCGTTGGAACAATGTGTTCACGTGGAGCAGCGGCACCGAGAGCCAACAAGGTCTTGAAGTCTGTCAGGTGAATTCCCCTCTCAGCAGCCTGGTGAACGAGATCCTTGTCATCGTCCGTGATGTCCTCAATGGACACCATCACCTTGAGGAAGGCGGACTCGACGGCAAACACCTTCTCAATCTTGTTCTTCGAGAGGAAGATCAATGGCGACTCCGTGAGCTTGAGGATGTACTGCGTGGACTGTGGACCCAGAGTGTCATACAACGGGGTGTTTGGGATGGAGTACGCGTGGCATGCGAGGTCTGCGATGATCCACTCAGGCTTGTTGGCGGAGAAGAGAGTCAGCACAAAGTCCTTAGGATTGGCATCTGGTGCGTACTTCTCGACAAGCTGGAGGAATCCAGAGCCAGCAGCGTTTCGCTTCTCAGCAAGCTCGCCGTATGACTCCCATGTGTACTTGTCCTCGAACTTGTTCTCCTTGGTGTCAAACTTGCGGTATCCGATGGAGTTGTTGCTCTTGTGCACCTTTCTGGACTCCTCGAACAAGTGGTAGAAGGTGTCGAACTTTGGCGTGAGGAAGGACACTGGCTCTCCGCCCTTGACAAGGCCGTTTCTGAATATTGGAGAGAAGTCCTTGGTCTCAGTGCCTGGAACCGCCACCGAATGATCAGTCTTGTCGAAGGGGAATGGGAGCTTCGGGATGATCTCCTCCAGACTCATTTCAGAGTCGTATCCTGGGATTGGGAGATGAGCCATTGTGGATGTGTTCGTATGTGATTCTGTGGTAAATCCAAGCAGCAATAGCAGCGGTTGTTGCGGCTAGAGAACAAAAGAACAGCGGGCGATGAGAGCAGCGAGCTCTTGATATAAGGTGGATTTTTCTCGGCCAGAAGCGAAGGCGAGTGAGGGGAAGGGCCGAGGATCATTCTGGGAGATTCTCTCCAAGGCGGAACTTTCACGGTCAAAGGCGTACGATTCGTTGTTATTTGATAGCAGAAACAGTGGCGAGGAATTGTCATTGATAACAACAAACGCCCGTCACCACCTGCATTTCGTCTGGGGGCCCCTTGTTATGAATTCCTGGTTGAGGTGGCCTTGTTCACTTTGAAATTTGCGCCAAATTTGCGCAATGTGGCCTAATCCAGTAACTCTTGGCGCAAACTTTCGCCATTTTCGCAGATGGTTTGCGCAACTTCCTAATCCGGAAGTGACGCGAGAAGTGTCAAAACGCGAAACGTCTTCAGCGCTTCGAATCTTTCAAGCTCTATCTCCACATCTTGCTTCAAATTCAACCAATAGAGCCCAATTATGGACGAGAACTCATACTTGCAGTCTCAACAGGTGAGCAAACCCACTCATTTTTAATCCATTGAAAACAGATGAACTAACAAGCTCCACAGACTTCCTACGTCATTGAGAGGAAAGGCCCAAAGAGACAGAAGATTCCCCATGATCCTGAACTCGTCTCCGGGGAAGGCGTACCACTGGGTGACATCCCCTTTCTGAGGCTTCTTGCTGGCCATGAATCATCAGAAGCAGCTCAACTCCGATACACAATGTACAAAGAGATGATTGCTCGACAAGATGCCACCGCAGAGAGAATCTTGCAAGACATCAGTGCACAATCCCTCAAGGAGATTGAGGAGGTGATAAAGAGGCCAATCGGACCAGTCATGGATACACTACTACTCCTATCGAACTCCAGTATTGCCACAACAACTACATTTCTCAACCAGATGAAAGCACATCTCTCAAAGAACCACAATAATCGCCTCGTCACGCTCAACTCCAAGGAGGCAAGCACGATGAGGCTGGCATTGAAGACCATTGTCCAAGGAATCACACATGGCGAGAAAACGTCCGGGTCATATCGTGCTCTACTGGAGGTTGACAGCGATGATGACGATGATGAGATGAACTCGTATCACAAGCGTGTGCCATGGGATTTGGAAGTGGCTCATGAATGGTGTGCTGACCGTTGGGATCTCACAGACACAACCATCGAGACCTCAGACCTGCGAGTCGTGCTCATTCTGGAGGATATCGATTCATACAATGTCACTCTTCTCAATAAGCTGCTCAAGCTCGTGCATGCCTTCCGTGGGCGTATCCCGATCAAGCTGGTCTTCAACGTTGGTACGAACGCGCAGAGTTTTGGAAATAAGTTGGGCACTGAGGTGGTTCACGGTCTTCATTTCCACAAGATGAGGATTGAAGAGACAGATCATATTGTCAACAAGATCGTTACGGATATTATCATCCCGGAGGAATATCTCATTGGAGAGGAGTTGGCAAAGTACATCCTTGACAGGTTCAAGATGTCTATCAAGAACGTTGATGAGTTCCTCAAGATTCTCAAGTACTCCAGAATGTCATTCTTCTTCAGCAATCCACTCATTATGCTCTCTCGTCTTGAGCCTAATGAGATTCACCCAAATTATTTCAAGGCATTGAGAACATTGCCGTCATTCCAGAGATACATTCAAGTCATGATGGAGAAGAACGTGTCCAAGAAGAAGATCCTGGACTTGTTGGAAGATGATGACACGCTCTACGAGGCTCTGCAAAAGGCAACAACGCTGTACAAGCTCTTTGTCGGTCGCTTCAAGTCAGTGTTCAAGCTGGTGACAGAAGTTCTGGCTCCAAGATCTTTGAAGAGTTCAAGAAACTATTTGGAGTTCTACTACAAGCTGACCAGCAAGGATGAATTTGTCAGAATCCAATTCATCAACGAACTCCTCTCTCTTCTCAAGTCCACAACAGCTGTTGGTATGAAGGAGGTGATTGAAGAAGTTGAAGCTCTCTCCAGAACTGATGACACACTGTCTACACTCAACTTCAAACTGAGGGATCGTGTTGATCTTCACATCCTCAACTCGATCATTGAAGACCATCCAGATGACCCAGCGGACATTCTGAACTACAAGATTGAAGAACGCAAACAACAAGAGAAATTCATCTCTGCGCTCGACGAATTCCTGAAGAGCAACACCACTGGCCCAGACAAGATTGTCTTCAACGAACTCTTCAGAATCAACGACGTGAACGTTGTCACGAACAACCTTGCGCCACCAACACGTGCTATCATCCAGGACTCTCTGATCAACTTTGAGCGCTTCCTCGGCGTCTCTGAAACGGGCCACGAGGTGCTCGACCGCCTCAACAACACGATGAACCCGGTGCTCGTGGACTTGTTCATGATCTACAGAGAGACGAACCTACAGATGAACATTTATGACTACTATACCTCTTTCAAGAATGCGCTGAATCGCGAGCAGATCATGGCCGACATCAACCTGGTCCTGGATGACCCACAGCAGATCTTTGAGCACTATCTCAATGACGATTTGAGATTCAAGTACATCTATCAGTTCTTCAACAGTGATGCATCCGAGCAGGAAAAGTGGGATCGCCTCACGCTTACGTTCTTCTTGCACAAGTGTGAAGAGATGATCAGTTGTGGATTCTTCAAGCAGGTCAAGAAGAAAGGTGAGCTGTTGGAGAAGGCTATTTGGAAAGATCTATGACGGATGTGAATTTAATAAAGATAGGCATGAATAGAATGGTGTACCTGTAGACTGATAAAAAATTGGGGCGTGACAGGTGGTTCAGCTTACTGATCCAGGTACTTGGAAAAGGCAGGCATGGAGTTGTATCTCAAACCAGAGACAGGCTTACCGGCGACAGCAGTCTCAATAGCCTCAAACTCCTCGTCAGTCAAGGTGACATCGGCAAAGTTCTCCTCAACTCTAGCCATAGAGGAACAAGAAGGAATAGGAATGACTTTTGGGAACTTGATACCATGGACGCTCTTGCCAGAGTGATACTTGACCCAAGCGAGCGACAACTGTGCTGGAGTCACTCCCTTCTTCTCAGCAATAGCAATGACCTCCTTGACGATGGCGTTGTTCTTCTCAATGTTCTCCTCTGAGAATCTGTCAAGCATGTGACGAATATCCTTTGGATCAACATCGGCTTTAGTCTTGATGGACCCAGTGAGCAACCCTCTAGAGAGTGGGGAGTATGCGATGATTGGGATGTCCAATTCACCAGCGGTCTCAGCGACACCGTTATCGATGATGTTTCTCGTGAAGAGGGAGAACTCAACTTCAATACCAGCGATTGGGTGCTTGCACAACTTTGCCATCTTGGCCACAGTGCCCGCATTCACCTCGGAGAGTGTGAAAGCCTTCACCTCACCAGCATCCACGATGGCATCCAACGCAGCAGCAGTCTCCTCGTATGGGATCTCCGGGTTCATTCTTGCTGGCTCAAAGATCTCCAGGTCTGGAATGAAGGACTTGATGTTGGCCAAAGACGCAGAGATGCCCTCCATGTTCGCCATTGGGACGAGGCCCTGGACTGCGCCCTTGATCGAGATGACAACGTTCTTTCTCTGCTCAGGGTATGCCTTGAAGAAGTCTCTGATGTAGATCAAGTTCGCATTGTCAGGCCCATAGAACTCTCCACCGTTGAAGAGAGTCTTCTGGGGCAAGTTCTTGTTGATAGCAGCGTTCATGGCAGCGAAACCAACTTCGGTGGGGACGATGCCCTTGGTCCATGTCATGGTCATGAGACCGAGGCCATTGTTGGAGACAGATGAGAGGAAGCTGGACATTCTTGAGATGTAATTCGGTGCTTGTGTGAATTGGGAGGTGATTTCTGGGGGGATATGGTAACTCAAAGTCCAAAGGATGTCCCTTTATACGTGTATGGCACCGGCTTTAGCGGGCCAGAAGTTTCAGATCAGGAAACGGGGCGCCTCTCCCAACAGTTGGTGTTGCAGACTTTCAATTCATGTTGGTCAGAATGTCATGCTCAGCCCCAGGAGTTACCGGCAATTTTATGGGGCATTCAGGTGAGTTCTGTTGGATCCATATGGGCTGTGTTGTGTTGAAGAGTGAAAGGCCGAGAGCTCATAGTCATAGTGCTTGAGTGAAATCTGGCTTAGTCAGCACCACTCAGTTGATTATGTAACCGGTCCCTTCAATTTCAGCAATACATCCGAGAATGGAAAGATAAAGGAATGTCTACACAGTATGAGTTGATAAATGTGATGCTCTAACAATTTACAGTGGGATCCAAGATGATAGATGGTACGTAAGCGGGCTTTGCGCTATAAAAGCCTCCCTAACCGTTCAATGAGGCACTCATCATGGCGTTGTATCTGATACCATGAACCGGGTTGCTCTTCAACACCTCCTCAATAGCCTCAAACTCCTCCTGAGTCAACGTGACATCAGCAAAGTTCTCTTCAACCCTCTTAGCACTAGAACATGAAGCGATAGGGATCACCTTAGGGAACTTTATGCCATAGACTGTCTTCTCTGAGAAGTACTTGACCCAAGCGAGCGAGAGCTGAGGCACAGTGACACCCTTCTTGCTTGCAATAGCGCCGATCTGCTCCACGATGGACTTATTCTTCTCAAAGTTCTCGTCGGACCACTTGTCAAGCATAGGTCTGAAGTCGCCCTCTGGGAGCGTCTCCTTGGTGACTGGGGTCAAGAGGCCCATAGCAAGTGGGGAGTAGGCGATGATTGGAACGTCGAGCTCACCGGTGAGCTTGGCCATGCCGTTCTCCAAGATGTCTCTGCAAAGCATGGAGAACTCGATCTCAACGCCAAGGACCTTGTTCTTGGAGAGCTTGGACAACTCGGAAAGAGTGGCTGGGCTCACCTCGCTGAGAGTGAAGCCCTTCACCTTACCTTCAGCAATGACGGCATCCAAAGCCTCGGCAACCTCGGTCAATGGGACATCCTTGTTCATTCTTGCCGGCTCAAAGATATCAAGGTCTGGAATGTATGTCAGGATGTTGTTGATGGACTTGGTGATGCCAGCCTTGGATGGGTCTGGGTGGAAGAGGTCGATCATGGCGCCCTTGACGGAGATGACAACGTTCTTTCTCTGGTCTGGGTACTTCTTGAAGAAGTCACGGATGTACTCCAAGTTGGAGCAGTCTGGCCCGTAGAACTCGCCTCCGTTGAAGAATGTCTTCTGAGGGAGATTCTTGTTGATGGCGGCGTTCATGGCGTCGAAGGCAACCTCCTTTGGCACCTGGACCGGGCGGGCGGTGAGGGACATGAGGCCCATTCCATCGCAGGAGACTTCAGAGAGCGAGATTGACATTGTGTGTGGTGTGATTCAGATTGGTGTAGTTTGCGCTTATTCATGGCCTCTGAGGTCTAAATGGCTTGCTTTTATAAGCGGGAACCGTTGGACTTTGCGGAGAAGCCCTTGCGGCGTTTGCGGTGTTTACCGGCCCCGTTTGTGAGAGATCTCTGGGTACTTGGGCATTGGCCATTGGTTTGAGGAGGAGGCACTGTGTTGTTGTTTGCTGTGTTCTTTGTTCTTTCTGGCCCCTTATTTCCACCTCCTCGGCCCAGCCGGTGATAGTTCCGATGTAACTTGTGGCTTGTGGGAGCAATTGGGGAGGGTCGTACCCTGTTGAAGCCAGCTGGGCGCTTACGGCCGAAGAAGACAGGACCCCGGCGGAGCTTCAATGCCAACGAGAAAGTTGTAGGAGGAGGAGTGCGGATAGTCAAGAGGTCTAGAGCCTGTAGCTCTAGCACTCTGTCTTTATTTAATTCCAAAGCTCTAGCTGCTTCTACGAGCTTTTAGCGCCGCCACGCCGCCACTCCGGGGTATCTACACGTGAAGCTCTAGAGATAAGACGCAAAACAGCAAAACACAGCACTTTCCCAGCTCGATGTGTCTCATAATATCTGAGCAGCTTCTCCCATTCGTCAACTCCTTTGTTTACATCCAGGCCTCCACAAGCAACCCGCTGCCTGGCCACGCCTGGTGTCTTGTTCCAGCCGCTCACAGCCTGGCCGCCTGGGCCTTGTTCTGCACAGGACACAACCCAGATCTGGCGTCTAAACTCTCCCTCGGCTTCCCTCAAACACCACATTCATTTCAATTCTGCTCTAGGAGTTATTATTGACAACTTCTGCTTAAAGATAATGCCATAACAGCCCAAATCCGGGCGCAAGTGGGACATTTGTGTGGCCCCCAGCCCACGATTACCGCATTGGGCGATAACTTCTACCAGTTGGAACAAGGCCGCCATGGCCCCACGCTTCCCTTGTTTGCAGAAAGCGGGAGATGGGAAATGAGGAAGTATAAATACTGGAACCCGCCCACTCTGCCCATGTTCCTCTTCTCCTCGCCAACCGACCACGTACGCAACCCTTCCTCCTGTCACAATGAAGTCCGCCACTCTCTTGTCGCTCGCTACTATCACCGCCGTCGCTTCCGCCCAGTGTGATGCCCTCAGAAACGCCGAGCTCGAGGTCATTCTCCAGGATGTGCTTGCTCACGAGCAGGAGTATGCTTCGATCTACCAGTACGACGGATACGCCCCACCATCCGAGCTCGGCATCATGGATGAGCTCATGTTCACCTCAAAGTCCATCTTCAAGTACACCGACGAGTCCTTCACCACTCTCTTTGACAACATCGACATGGGCCCAGTCAGCACCTACCTCACCGGCTTGCCATGGTACTCATCCCGTATCATCCCAGCCATGGAGGCCGCCACCGCCAGTATCACCTGCCCGGTCTCCTCCTCCAACATCACCACCGTTGTTTCCACCTCCTCCGCTGAGATTTCTAACACCACCGAGATCACTAACACCACCTCTGCTTCCTCCTCAAGTGCTAGTGTCTCCACCTACGAGGGTGCTGGTGCTGGTGTCAAGGCTACGGGCTTCTTGGCTGCTGGTCTTGCCGCTGCTATGCTCATGCTCTAAGCGGCTCGCTGCGGATGTTGATATGGTGCTGCCCGTGGACTTATGTGGGGCTTATTACTATCAAGCCCTGTTGATGTATTATAAGTACTTATTTAGGCTCGCCCATGACGCGATGGGTCAAGCGCAGACTTGATGACTTTGAGGTGTAGCCATGTCGATCCGACTCGGGCACACTAAGCCCCTAGAGCCGCTTCTAATGGACATACAGTGATTCATCCTTTATAGTTTATCAATATACTTATCCTATAACCTTTATATAGATCTAGGGACTTTGTCTAGACATTCAGGAGGGAACGTGCCATGGCGTTGTATCTTCCACCGTGGACTGGTCTCTTCTTCAACACTTCCTCGATCTCATCAAACTCCGCATCGGACAGCTTCACATCAGCAAAGTTCTCCCTGACTCTTTCTGCGCTGGAACATGATGGAATAGGGATGACCTTAGGGAACTTGATACCATTCACGGTCTTCTCAGAGAAGTACTTGACCCAGGCAATGGACAACTGTGCGACTGTGACAACCTTCTTCTCCGCGATGGCCTCGATCTCCCTCACGATCTCCTGGTTCTTCTCAAAGTTCTCATCAGAGAACTTATCCAAGTGGTTCTTGAAATCACCAGCAGCCAGCTCTGCCTTGGACTTGGTCACGAGCAATCCCATCCCAAGTGGAGAGTAGGCGATGATTGGAATGTCCAACTCACCAGCAGCCTGTGCAACGCCATTCTCCAAGATATCCCTGCACACCATACTGAACTCGACCTCAACTCCAAGAACGGGATGCTTGGCCAAGCGCGCAACCTCTCTCATGGAGTTAGCACTCACTTCGGAGAGAGTGAACCCTTTGATTCTGCCATCATCAACAGCAGCGTCCAACGCAGCAGCGGTCTCGGCGTATGGCACATCGTGGGAGAGTCTTGCCGGCTCAAAGATGTCCAAGTCAGGAATATACTCCAAGATGTTCTTCAAAGACTTGTCGATTCCGGCCTTTGATGGATCTGGCTGGCCCAGAGAGACCATCGAGCCCTTGATGGAGATGATGGCGTTCTCTCTCTGTTCAGGATACTCCTTGAAGAAGTCGCGGATGTACTCCAAGTTGATGTTGTCTGGTCCGTAGAACTCACCACCGTTGAAGAAGGTCTTCTGAGGGAGATTCATCTTGATGGCCTCGAGCATGGCAGCAAAGGCAACTGGCTTCGGGATGGGACCCGTAGGTCTGAAGGTGAGTGACATGAGGCCGTAACCATCAAGGGCGACCTGGGAAAGACTGGCTTTGGACATTGTGCAGGGTGATGTTCTCAGTGTGATTGACCAATTATTGTGTAGAGGAGCTTTTCAATATCTAGAGCCCTCTTCTTGGTATTTATACCAGTTCGTTGCTGACGAATCTGACGAATCTGTAGGGGCTATGGGTCTCGCGGAGTTTGCGGCTAACACGGGGCTGTCCGAATCGGGAACGCCCCGCCGCTCATCTCCGCCAGCTCGAGTTATGAGTTTATCAACACCAACAAACCCACAGGACAGCAGGCAAATCAGGTCCCCTTACACCTTACATTATTAAGCTTATAACTATGCTGACCTTATCCGCTACGGCTAGTGCTGTCAGCTTCCCAAATATCAATATTCCCCAACACCCAACCCCTCACTGCTCACTGCTCACTGCTCACCCAAAAACTCTGATAACAAGGCCCCCAAAAGCTTAAAAATCCAACACAACTGCCACCGCAGAAGCGCAGAACAAGGCATCGTATCCAGCTCTGATGATTCCGACTCCCTTCGAAAGTTTCTCTTTCTCCAGTCCATGTGACAGCGAACCCAACAAGCGCAACTCTGCGGTAGTTTTATAAAAGGAACGGCGTCCGCAGCCTGGCTCCTTCCTCCTTCTCCACCTCCCACATCATCGCTACAACAGATAAGATGTTACGCATCCCACCACCGCCTTCAATCCCAACAAAGAAGCTGAACGACCACAAGGACATCATCCCGTTCTACCCGCTCTCCTCCCCTCTCGCCCATGAGTCTCACGCGCTCCCAGGCACGCAGACCAAGGAGTTCTCACCAGTGTTCCGCAACGCCCTCCTCAATGGCGGCGAGCCAGTGACCAAGATCCACGACAAGTACTCAGTCTTCTATCACTACTTTGAAGATGCTCTCCTGCAATTCAAAGACCACAGAGCTTTGGGTGTGCGCAAGTTCGACGAGAAGACCAACCAGTTCGCAGACGAGTACACCTGGGAGAGCTATGGACAACTGGCACAGAAGAGAGACATGGCTGGCTCAGGATTCATCCGTGCTTTGGAGAATTGTGCTCCCGAAGTCGACACCAAGACGTTTGTTCTGGCGATCTACTCCTCCAACAAGCCAGAATGGGTCATTACAGACCAGGCCTGTCACGCCTACTCCATCGTCAACACGCCGCTCTATGACACACTGGGCCCACAGTCGACGGAGTACATCCTCAAGCTGACAGAGTGTCCACTGGTCGTGCTTTCCAAGAACAAGATCTCAAAGGTGTTGGCTACCAACTCTCCATTCATGAAGGTGATGGTCTCCATTGAGCCGATTACCGATGATGATAAGCAATTGGTTGCCGAGGCAACAGAGGCAGGAATCCACTTGACTGACTTTGCCAGCATCCTCGAGCTTGGAAAGACACATCCTCTTCCACACAGAATCCCAACTCCAGACACGCTCTACACGATAAGCTTCACTTCGGGCACTACTGGTCTGCCAAAGGGCGTGGAGCTCTATCACTCGCACATCGCCGCAGCAGCAGCTATGCTCCTGATGACCATCGAGACAAGCAACGTCAAAGACCCAGTTTCCCTCGTGTTCCTGCCACTGGCACACGTCTATGAGAGATTCAAAAACCTCCACGAGCTCACACAGGGCATAGCGCTGGGATTCCCACACGACCCAGACAACCCGCGTACATTCATGGAGGACGTGAAGATCCTGAGACCGACCCACATGTCGAGTGTCCCTCGTCTGTACAACAGAATTGAGAGTGGGCTCAAGGATAAGATCAAGACGATGCCAGGGCTCAAAGGTTGGCTGGTGAGATTCGCAGTCGAGTACAGACTCACACATGAGGATGATGCGTGGTTGCTCAAGATCCTCCAACCACTCGTGCTGGACAACATCAGGGCACTTCTTGGATTCGATAGACTTGTGTTCCTCGTCTCTGGAGGCTCACCGCTGTCTGGTGATTCCGTGTTGTTCATCCGCAAGCTCCTCAAGTGCAACTTCTACCAGGGCTATGGTGCCTCTGAGACCTTTGGTGGAATTGCAATCACGGCGCCACAGGCTGAGGACCCAAAGAGAACAGGCGCCATTGGTATCACTGCTGAGTTCAAGTTGAGAAACCTCCCAGATATGAACTACACGTTCGATCTCAACCGCGCCGGAGAGCTGATGCTGAGGGGTCCACAGATCTTTGACACATACTTCAAGAACCCAGAGGCCACAGCTGCGGCTATTGACTCCGAGGGATGGTTCTCCACTGGTGATGTGGCACAGGTGGACCAGTATGGCCACATTGCTATCGTTGACAGGGTTAAGAACTTCTTCAAGTTGTCACAGGGAGAGTACGTTGCCGCTGAGAAGGTTGAGAACGCATACATGTCCAACAACCCAGTGCTATCTCAGATATTTGCCTACGGTGACAGCTTCCAAAGTTACTTGGTTGCCATTGTTGGTATTGATGAACCTACACTTCTCAAGGCACTCAAGGCTTCGCCAGAGCTATCTTCAAAGTTCTCAACGAGCGAGGCACTCCTGTCCAACCTCAACGATCTCCAACTCAGAAAGTTTGTTCTGGGGCATCTCAACGAGCACATTGCACACTGTGGACTCGTGTCGTTTGAGAAGATCAAGAATGTCTATTTACACGTGGAGCCATTCACCGTGGATGATGATACGATCACACCGACGCTCAAGCTCAAGAGACCAAAGGCCCAGAAGAAGTTCCAGAAGGAGATCGACGCGATGTATCAGGAGGGTATGATTTAGGTGCTCTACACGTGCTGTTGCTGTAATAATTAATTAAAGCTTCCATTAAGAGAAATGATCGGTATACATCAATATTAGTATCCGTCATCATAGCCATCGTCATAGCCATCATCATAGCCATCATCATAGCCATCACCATAGCCATCATCATAGCCCTCATCGTAGCCATCATCATAGCCATCATCATAGCCATCATCATTATCATCATTACCATCATCATCATAGCCAGCTCCAACATCTCCTCCATCGTCGTCGTAGCCTGAGTCATCCCCGTACCCACCAGCATCGTCCTGACCACCGTCGGAGTAGTACTCATCCTCTTCAACGCCTGGCTCATCATTCTGGTCGTCCTCAGCAGGCTCGTCATCGTAGTTATCCTCGCCCTGACCATATTCTTCGGCATAAGCATCACTCTGGTACTCGAGCTGTTCATCCTCACCAGGGTCACTGTGATCATCCTGTGTATCAATGCCATGCTCGAGCTCTTCCTGTATCTCTTGGTCACTCTCACTGTCAGCAACCTCGGCGGCCGACTCCTGCTCGTTGGCATCTGGTTCAAAGTTCCCATCCTCATCGGATCCATTGTAGACAAACTCTTGTTGATCATCGGCCCCACTTTCAGAACTCTGCTCCTGTTCCTCACCATCACTTGGCTGGCCCGGGGTTAGTTGCTCGTACTCGTGATAGCCGTCAAGAGAAATCCTGTCCATATCCTCAGCACCAGCATCATCAGAGTCTGTCACAACAATATAGAATCATCATCTTCAGCGACTGGGAGTGACTCATTTGTGTCACCATCAATATCTGAACTGTCCATGTACATCCTGACTGTTCCTGGTACGTTGAAGTATTCGTACTCTGAAAACTCACTGTTCTTATCCTGGACATCTTGATCGTTCTCCTGGTCACCTCCAGCATTGACACCATGGTCATCTGCGTCGGAGTTGTATCCTGTGGAGTACATGTCTTGATCCTCTTCGGAGTCTTGGATGAGAAGTGGTGAGTCATGTGCACGGTAATGCTCAGCGATGCCTTCGATGTAAGCTCTTGCTTCTTCACGACTGGAGTAACCCTCATCATCAGTGCCTCTTTCAATTGGGTCGGCGTTGATGTCTGTTTGAATCTCATTCCCTTCTGAGTCAAACTCTGAGTCCTCGGAGAAGCTATCCAGATCATCTTGGTAGACAGTTGGATCATCTTCATCATCCTCGTCATCTTCAGATCCAACAACATTCTCATTGGGCCCTATCTCACCAGCAACCCCATCATCTCGGTTCCAGTCATTTCCAAAGTACTCGTCTTCATCAAAGTACTCAACATCATTGCCCTCATCTTCCTCGTTGTCCACAATGAACTCTCTGATACCAGTCCCATAAACATGCCCATCAGAATGATCTCCCTCATCGGTGAAAGTATCTGAGAACTCATCAAAACCTTCAAACTCCTGTGCTCCCGGTTCGGCATAATCATAGTCGTCTTCGTCTTCTTCGTCCTGAGAACCAATCTCCTGGCCCATGATACGGACCTGTTCATCACCAGAGAGGAATTCATCCTCCACCATGTCCTCGTCTCCACTCTCACTCTCTCCTTCTGAGTCTTCCTCACCATCATCCATGTTCTCAAAATCCCGTCCGACACCAGCAGCAAGACCAAGGTCATCATCATCATCCTCATCATCCTCATCATCATCATCATCATCATCATCATCATCATCATCATCATCATCATCATCATCATCATCATCATCCTCATCATCATCATCCTCGTCATGCTCGCCATTATTGAATCCATCCTGCCATATGGCTCTGTCGAACATCCGACCACCCAGTACGCGCACCTGGTACATTTCCTCAAATGACGGGTTGGGTTCCCTCTGTCTTATATGGCTGCGATGATGACGGCGTTCTCTGGGCAGCTTCCTCCACCTGAGCGCACCAACAGCTTCCATGCTGGAGTGTTCTTCCCAATAAGCAGGGCGAGTGGCTTCGTATGTGCGTGCATAGCTCTGGCAGTCTGTTGGGCCCCCGCTTCTGATCTCGAGGATGTTGCGGCGGTATAAGGAAAAGTATGTGACGTTGCGCAGCTTGGGAAGGTTCTTGTCGAGCACCAGCTCATAGAGTGGAAACCCACTTTCTGAATGAGTCACTGATTCAAGGGAATGACAGTAGCCAATGATTATGGAACAAACGTTCTTGCAGTGAAGCTCTTGGAGTCGTGGCATGTTTTTGATCGAGAGCTTTCCCTGGAGTGTATCCTTGTCCCCATTGTAGGTCAGTGTCTTCAACAAGGGAGCATTGACGTGGAGGGACTGGCTGCGAATCGTGAACGATGCGTTTGTGAATTCGATTGTGAGGTCTTCAAGTTTGGGGAACAACATTCTGAGGAAGAACACGTTGGGATCTTTGATCGAGTAGACTTCACCTTTGATGGACAGTCTCTTCAAGTTTGGGAACAGAATCTGGCGATCTGGATGTGGTGACTCTTCAAACTCAGCAGACTCATCAGATGTTGTCTCAATAGAGAGCTCTTCAAGGAATGGAAACAGTGTAGCCAAGGTCCAGAAATCATGGAGAGCAGCCCCAAGCTTCAAAGTGAGCTTGTTCACTCTTCTGGCTTTGACCTTCGGAGGGATTCCTGACCAGGTGCTAAGCTCAAGTTCAGTCACGTGTGGGAATCTGATGCTTTCAAAGTAGATCTCATCATCTCTGTCCTTCAGGTGGATGCCTTTTAGAACCCTCAGGTTGGTTGAATGCTTGGCGAATGGAGGCAACAGCTGAAGTTCTGTTGTGAGTTCCTCGATCTGGCCGATTGGGATTGCTCTCTCAAGGTCAACTTCAGCGACAAAGAGCTCATCAAACATTTCCAAGCCTCCGACGTCAATCAACTTCAGTTCAAGCTTCTTCAGGGCTGGAAGATGGATGTTTTCAAACTTGGGAAACATTCCATAGACGTTCATGGACATAGACTCAAGAGTGTCAGACCTCAGGTTCCCAATAATTGGTGCCTCCAGTTCAGGAGATTCAGAAAATAGCTCGCCTGCAACTAGGAATAACATCAACTGGAATGGTCCATCTGGCAACTCTTCATCGGGATCACCATCTTCATGCGGGATAACATCAATGGTGACGTTGTCAATCATATCAACAACGGAGAATGCACCCTGTTTGAGGTTCTTGAAGTGTAGAGACTCCAGACGAATGGCAAAATCGTTTGGTGGGTGATCGGAAGTGGGTGCTTTGATTGTATCTCTCAGCTGCTCAATCGAATCAAACGATGTCTTGAGATCAATGGCTCCGTGATCGGTATTGATGTGAACAATTTTGGAGTCTTGGCCAATCTCCAACGCATCGACCACAATGTTTTCAGAGCACATATCAATAAGCAAGGTATCTGCTCTTTCAACAAGTAGATGCCCGTCCTCTGTTGTGTCCCAATTGAGAAGTGAGACCTCAGGAACAGGCCCGAAGGAAACTTTCGCCGTCTCCACCACGTAGACTGTAGACCACTCCATTCCAGGAATCTCGAACGTCTTGAGGGACTCGCCTCCTGTATCAAAGTGTATTGCTGCAGCGTCAAGGTTCTGGGCAATTTTCATGATCATGAATGCATTGTAGAATGCCTCCTTCAAGAGCTTGCGGTCTCGCTCATACTCGGGTTTGTTGGAGAATGACAGTGAGAGGAACACAGGGGGACTTGAGAGCGACTCGAGGGTCCGTTGCATTCCATTGTACACATGTGTCATGAGCCTTGTGTGTGTAGGGCGGGCTGCGGCCTGGTTCAGCACCTCTTCGTGATCAAGTGTGAAGTCGTCGTTGGTGGTGGTGAAGTCGACCAGCCCGTCAAGGTGGATGTCCAGCAAGTAAACGTTGCAGGGCGGCAATGGGAACACTGCATTTGAGAGGTCGATTGGCTCACAAATGTCAGAGTACGGGAATACCATGGGCTCATCGGTGTGGTTTCTGATGATTTTGAGGTAGCCGCTGAGGTTCTGTCGTACAGGCTTGATGGAGAGCAATGATCGGAGAGTCAAGACGTCGTCCAAGAACATCACCACCAGGGCGAGAGGCTCGGGTGGGAGGCCCAGTAGTGGAAAGGGCATTGTTCTTTGAATCACGTCGTTATTGTCTTGATTTTTGAGAGTTTGTAGGTTTGTAGCTGGTGATCCTTGCTCGTGGGGAAGCTGTCCTAGCTGTCTTTGTTGACGTTTGAGCATCGCGAATCGCGAATCGCGAAAATGGAAAATGGAAAATGGTTAGGGCCACATAGGGTCAATGTTTGAGAATCGAGAATCGAGATCAAAACAAAGCATACACCCTGTGATCTCTCCATAGTAACAGAACATACATCTACAATGCCCGGTACAGGTGGCCAGACATCTCGTGCCGGACTCTTAGATCTTCCTCTGGATGTCATCAAGAAGATACTTCCATGTCCAGGACGTCAAGACGATTTACTCGGTTCTAGCAATCAGGGAGGTGAGGGTTCATCTCAAGGAGCTCGTGAAGATTGTTGTCGATTACCCAGGTAAGAAGCCCAGAGTATTCGCTTTTGACGACTGTCTGGACGTGATCAGTGTGCCATGGCTGCCCGGTGACTCTCCACGCAGCCTCATCTATCTCATTGAGGTTGACATGAAGGGCCCGTCCTATCATTTTGAGTCATTCCTCTCCAATCCTTCGAAAAGGAAAGTCTCAAGCAACATGAAAAAAGTTCTATCAGGATACTCCATGCCACACAGCTATCTTTCGCTTGCCTATTACAACTTCGAGTTCCCACTGGTAAAATTCCCACACACGATGCACCCGGATTTTGACGAGGACTTCTTCAATGGAATGTTCACTGGCGTCCTTCTCTCTTTTTCAGGGTCAACCATGCATCCAGACTCCCTTGTCACAACCAATTATATCGGAAATGTTCAGGTGGAGACGAAGGTGGAGGCTGATATCATGGATCGAGTGCGCTGTGTCTCACTGAACCAGCCGCTTCCAGAGGATCAACAAGCAATAATCACAACCGTGGATACTTCTGACGAGAGTTTCTGGAACGGACAACAGTGGCAGCTACGACTTGATATGGTGGGAAAGTGCGCTGCAGGCATCGTTACACAGAATATGGAGAAATCAGGGTCCAGTATCATCAGGCTGAGATCCACCAATCTCAAATCACTGGCGATCAGTACCTTCGATGAAAACTCAATTCCGAAGTTGAAAGACTTGGTCCTCCCACAGCTCAAAGCACTTTCAATCCACTTCCATCACCGCTCGTCTGAAAAAAGGGTCTCACACCAAGAGTCACTGGATGCATTGAGACTTACGAGTTTGGTGTACTTCCGTACGAAGTCAGTCTTCTTATTGGCAGAAGCTTGTTTCCTGCCAAATCTGCTGACTATTCAAGGAGTATGTTTGGAGTCAGAATCTGAAAAGATCAAACTTGCTAAGCTCAAACTTCTGTATCTGGAGTCGTTAAACCTTACGGTTGACATTGGAAGAGATGAGGCAGGTGTCCAGCTTCAGCTGACTGCTCCACGTCTTAAAACTTTTGAGCTTTACCTCAGAGACAAGACCCATCATGACCTCTCAGATATCTTGCATCAGACTCCAAAGCTGAAGCAGCTGAAGATCTACACACTCTCATCCACACTCAAGTCTGAGTACATGACCTTTGAGGCCATTCCATCGTGGAATCACAAGTGCTTGGAGTCCATCTACTGTCGTTACCCCATCTCTCTGAGCCCTCTCCAGCGTCCTGACGTTGTGTGCCCTGTATTGAAGAAAATGGATCTTGAGGTGAGACTCCTTGAGCCTGAAGAGAAGCGTGTGACGGCCGACGACTTTGTCTTTGACCTGCCGTTCCGTGCACCATTACTCGAGAAGTTGATTCTGAGAGGAACTGGTGATCTCAACCCTGCCTACCAGGACTATGTCTCTATTGAAGGGTATCCAAATTTGAGAGAACTGCTGGTCATTGACTACTCATACGGTATCTTCGTGGAGAATTGTCCGGCCTTGTGCAGTCTTGAGGTTGCTGGACTGCGTGTGAAGGAGGCCATAACAAAGCTCCAGAATGACAAGCTGCCGCCAGTGTACATTGGGAGCGGACTTTTCAACCTAAAGAGTATTATCTACAACAATGACAGTCATGAGCTCAGCTTTGCCACAGAGGGCGAAGAGTTTAAACTGGAAGAGCACCCTTGGCAGTATTGGGAGAACTATATACCCAAACTCTAACCGGCCGGGCATTTCGGTTGTGGAACACTGAACAATGGGTCCTCACTTTGGGCCAATCATTAATAAACTAGTATTATAGCTGCACTAATTGATCGCCTGTGAACTAACCTGGATTATGTACTACGAGAGCGTGACCTCCAGCTGGTACACTTCCTGGATCATTTTTCTGAGTTCTCATGGGTCCCAGCTGAAGAAGGAGTCCTAGTACTGTCCTTGACCTTGAGCTGCCTGATGACCTAGACAACATTGGTCTTGATCTACATCATCTTCTTGATGGTGGTGGAGTTCTTAAGCTTGTTGAGCAGCAGGGCGCAAGGCCAACTAGTAATTTATACAGCGAACTTCGCCTGCACAGTACTGACCACATCTTTCGATGAGTCAGACCTAGACCGCGTAGCTGTTCGAAGAGCATTAATAAGACCTGTGAGCATGGAACTCTACAATTTGTAATCTTTGATCGATATGCAGACATGCAATTGTAGTACAATCTATTAAAAACAAAATCATTAACACACAAACAGCTTTGTGCCTCCAGTTAGAAGAAGATAACGTTAAGAACACCTTCCCTGTGGAGAACTTCATAACACCTTCATCATAATCAAGCCCCAGCAGCGACGACTTAGAAGTCAGAACCCTGGATTGGAGCAATCTCTCCGGTCACAACCTTGTCCAACACACCAGCAGAAGCGGCAACAAGACCCAAGAATGGCTTAGATGGATCCAAGACCTTGGAGAGGTATTCTGGGTGGTACTGGGTACCAACGAAGAATGGATGGCCTTCAAGCTCGAACATCTCCATTCTCTCACCGAGCTCATCCTTACCAACAAACTTGAGTCCCTTGGACTCGATGGTGGAAATGAGCTTTGGGTTGATCTCGTATCTGTGACGGTGTCTCTCCAAAATCTGCTCGTCGCCACCGTACAACTTTCTCAACACAGAGTTCTCAGTCTGGAAGACAGAAGGACGGAGACCCAATCTCATGGTACCACCGAGCTTCTCCTTGTCAATCTCAGGCATGTAGACAACAGTAGCCTCATCCTCAGAAAGCTCTGGAACGAACTCAGTAGAGTTGGAATGGGAAATACCGACGACGCTTCTGACAAACTCGATAGTAGCAACCTGGAAACCAAGACAGACACCCAAGTATGGAATATTGTTCTCTCTGGCCCACTTGGCAGCGCTCATCATACCCTCGGTACCACGGGAACCAAATCCACCTGGGACCAAGATACCATCAGCACTGCACATGTTGTGCCAAGCCTTGTGGAACTTCATCTTGTCAGTCTCGGAAGCCTCTGGCTCCAAGTCAGAAGCCTCGACCCAGATGATCTCAAGACGACGACGGCATCTCATAGAGGAATGCTCCAAAGCCTTGATGACGGATGTGTAGGCATCCTTCAAGTGTGTGTACTTACCAACGAGGGCAATCTTGACAGTCTCGTAGGATCTGTCGTGTGTGGTGGTCAAAGCTCTCCATCTGTTGAGCAAATCAGCACCAACAGCCTTGGACTCGGAGGTAACGCTGATGTCGTTCAACTGAAGTCTGTCCTCCAAGTACTTGATCATCTTCTGCTCCAAGAGCAACAATGGGACGTGGTATGTGGAGTTCAGATCGTGAACAGCGATGACCTGGTTTGGTC
Source organism: Petasospora xylosilytica (assembly GCA_003708285.2). Taxonomy (NCBI): domain Eukaryota; kingdom Fungi; phylum Ascomycota; class Saccharomycetes; order Phaffomycetales; family Wickerhamomycetaceae; genus Petasospora; species Petasospora xylosilytica. The sequence continues at coordinate 30,662 of PPNT02000049.1, read as the reverse complement.
CAACGTGACAGAACATGGAGATCTTCTCAATGGTTGGTCTCTCCAACTTGTCAGAGCAACGACAAGCAATGACATCTGGGGACAAACCAAGAGATCTGAGGTCCTTGATGGCAGCCTGAGTTGGCTTAGTCTTCTGCTCGCCGTGGATGACTGGAACCAAGGAGACATGGATCAAGGCAAAGTTCTCATGGCCAACTCTGAACTGGAACTGTCTGAGGGCCTCAACGAATGGAGCGGACTCGATGTCACCAACAGTACCACCAAGCTCGACAATACAGACATCTGGTTCAAGACCAGAGTCGTCAACTGGGATCTTGGCGACTCTCTCAATCCAGTCCTGGATGGCGTTGGTAACGTGAGGAACAACCTGGACGGTCTTACCCAAGTAGTCACCCTTTCTTTCTCTCTCAATAACCTGAGAGTAGATCTTACCAGTGGTGATGTTGTGGTCCCTGGTCAAAGTGATGTTCAAGTAACGCTCGTAGTTACCCAAGTCCAAGTCAGACTCACCACCATCGTTCAACACAAACACCTCACCGTGCTCCAATGGAGACATGGTACCGGCATCAATGTTCATGTATGGGTCAATCTTGATAGAAGTGACTCTAAGACCAAGGGTCTTAAGCAGAAGACCAGTGGAAGAGGCAAGCACACCCTTACCGATACCAGAAATGACACCTATGCTGAAGTTAGTTATCCGTCTGAGAGATTTCCCGCCATGCGACGCGTCAGTGAATTTCACATACCACCAGAGACGACAACGTATTTCATTTTAAAACTTGGAAAAAGAGACGGATATGCCACCAGCGGTTGAAACACACGAGATACAGAACTTGTGGGTCCCTTGTGAGTGCCAAACGCAACGGGGGGTCTTCTTAAAACGGTGGTTATAGCTGCGGTGAGGCGTCTTCTAAAATTTTTTTTAAGCGCGCCAAGGAGTGCGCGTACCAGATTATGTAAGCTGTGCGCGTGACACAAGCTTTGGTGAGGTAGTTGGTACGCTTTGTTTAACACTCAAGATTGTCTTGCTTTAACTTCATGGAAGCATGATATTACAAATCAGATGTCCTCAGCGTAAATACCTCCGCACAGCTCCACCATACTCAGTAGCTCATCATCTGCCGCCCAGTTGAGACCTTGCTCCACAATCGTTGCCTGGATCTCTTCAGAGTATCTTTCAGATCGTTCTCTGTACTTCTCCAGTTCATGCCTCAAATCATCTAAGGCTGACTGTTCTTCCCCGCTATGATCTTCTGGTTCAACTCTCGAAACGATCTGTCGTGTGAGATCCTGTGCTTCTGAGAGAAACATCTGGTTCTCCGCTGCGAGCCTCGACAGCCGCGTATGTTTGTCCTCAAGCTCACTTCGTAAGCTAAGTATATCCAGTGATAGTTCATCACGCTCCTGTATCATCCCCGATAAGGAACTGTTGATTAATGTCAGTAATAGTCTTGAGGAAATGATCGGAGTCACACTTACCGCTCAGCCGTTGAGAGTCCCTCCACTTGGTGAACAGCTCTGAGTAATGGTTGTGTTGAGAGCCCGCTGCCAGTGAATGTTAGTATCCAATCCCTTTTGTGCGTTGACAAATCACTCACCTTTCCACAATAAGTCTGCGGACCTTTTGAATCTGCTTCAAGTACGCCAGTTTGTTTTGATCACCACTGATGTCACCTTCGCCTGTGTAGTCATGGAGCAGCTCAATTCTTTTCAGTCTCTCCTCGTACTTGGCACTTGGACCTTGCTTTTCCGTTCCCATGACCTTGTCGACGGCTTCTACCAAGTCCCGGTAAGTCTTTGTGTGCTCGTACTCGATTGTGATGTCCTGGGGCGTGTTCGTGGGCGCAGGGACGAGCTCTAAAAGGGGACGAGAATACCTCTCTGGGTTCGCAACAACGGGGGCCTGTTTGACCATATGCACGATTTGCTTTCGGACTTCAGCGTGTTCCATCGCTCTCTTTCTCGCTGAAGAGAGGTGTTGATGTTGTTGTTTCTGGTGAGGGAACCGTGTCGCGTTTTGAACTTTTCGTGTCGGTCGCCTCCACGAACTGGAAGCTCTTCACAACCATCACAATCATCAAAGAAAACATACAAGAGTCATTCTGTCAGCCCATATAATGTCATTTGAGTTCCCCAGAATCTACAACTTTCCACCATTCTTCACCGAACAACCGAACGAACAAACGCGGGCGGCGCAGCACTCGCAGTGGATCTCGTTGATTCTGGCCTACTGTGCCCACCACAGGGTATGGGTTCTCAACAGCCGAGGTGTTGCATTGTCTAAAGGAGATGTTGAGCAGCTTGACGACGAGATATTGTCTGAAGATGAGAATGCCGATGCTAGGTCTGAGCTGTTCGACAACAAGACCATTGACAGAAGACTCGACGCCATCACAGTCACAGCCATCTTCAAAGAAATGATCGCCCAGGGCACGGCGGCTGCCGTCAACAAGAGAGATGAATCGCAGATATATGTGTTCTGGAATAAGCCTGAGGATTGGGCTGCTAAGATTCTGGAATGGGTCGAAGCGACGGGCCAGAGCGGTGCTGTTTTGACACTCTACGAAATCGCACACGGAGACATGAGCACGAGGCAAGATTTCCATGGCATACATCCGCACATGCTTGAAGCTGCTCTTCGAGTTCTTGTGAAGAGAGGAAGGGCACAGATGATGAAAGGCGACGATGGCGCAGTGGCTGGTGTCAAGATACAATGAGATAATGGAAACCTATGAATTCATGAAAATCATCCGTAACTCTTGGCCGCTGTTTGAGGCAGCCTGTGTATATACAGTCGTTCAGCAAGTCATTATATTTACAACTTGAAGACCCTGCTGTTAACGACATCCCAGTTCGTAGCATCAAACACCTTGCCAACGTAGTCCTTTCTGCCATTGACGCCGTAGTCTGGAAGATATGAGTGGTCCCACAAACTCACACCAAGAAGTGGCATTGTGTAGTCCTTGACTCCATCAGCGAGATCCTCCTTCATGATACGAATCTCCTCGTAGTCCTCCTTGGAGATTGGTCCGTTGAGATCAATAGCGTGGTTGCCTGAGAAGTGATACGGAGTACCGGAGTTGTTCAGCGCCATGACCTGCAACTCCTTGGTCTCGGTCTCCACCAGGAATACCCAGCCCTGGCCAAGAATGGTTTCACTTTGTGCAATCAGTTCCTCTTTGAGCCCCTGCAAAGAACCAAATCTGGTATTGATTCTCTCTTCGAGTGATCTTGATGGTGCTGTGGAGTTGGCCTCAGGGCTCACAAGCTGCTGGAAAAAGAAGTGGTTGTTGTGGGCCTGAGAAGCAACGTTGAAAAGGGCCTGTTTCGTCTGGTCCTTAGCATGGATCTGTGCAATGTAGAATGGGAAACGTGTCTCATCGGCGCTTCCCGCTGTGAGTTGTGTCAAGCGTGTTGTGAGGAATGTCTGGTAGTCGTTCCAGGCCACCTGGAAGCCCCTTTGAGAGTAGAGACCAGGCAGGCTCTGAGTGGCAAGTCGTGGAACGGTGTGGATCAGCCTCTTAGAAATTAAAGACATCTTGAATGTGGTCAACTATCTCTTTGAACAGTCCTCATCACGTCTGTTCAACAGCGTTGAAGTGAAAAAAAATCGGGAGTTTCGCGGAACCCACAACGGCAGTCACGTGCACAATTCCGATGAAATTCCGATTGGATCTTCTTTGGCAACGCCCATCTCTGCCTGGACAGCAGGGAGACTTTCTACAACCATCATTTGTATTAATGTGGCGGCTCATTTATTGTAGTTAACGAATTTGAGAGCTTGTTGAGTGTTGAGCGGTGTTACTCTCCGAACTCAATCAGCCCTCCCCTGTTTGAGTGTCTGGAGAAGTAGTCGAAGTCGATGGAGACAGCGTTTGCCAACAACACAGCTCTTTGATCCAAAGTTAAAGGTCCTCCGACCTGTGGATAGTAGTCCTGCATGCCAGCAAATGATGCTGGGTCCATTCTCACAATGTAGACACCGGTATCTGTGAAGAGCTCTCTGCCCAGCCCGACCCAGTTTCTATCCACACCTGCAATGACAACACCGTTCTCGTCTCTCACTGGGAAGTCGAAGCTCAGGAAAGGAGCATCAATTGCACCGAACTGGTCAAAGTCTTCTGTCGAATCGGCCTTGAACAAATTGTATCTTCTTCTCCATGGATGCCAACTTTGCACACTCTCTCCAATGACGCCCTCTTCCTCGTTCTGGAATCCTGGGAGAATAGCCTTGATGTGGGAGTTAATAAGACTAAATGGTCTTCTGATGGTCAAGAGATGTTCGCCATCGTTGTCAAAGACATCCACGAGGAAAGGTCTGTGAAGTCTGTAGATTTGACGCATCATTATCTTGAAGAATCCTAGCTCACGTTCGTACATGAATCCCAGTCTGTTTCCAAGAGCATCCATGATGACGTACTTATTGGCCTGTTCAAAACCAAGGAAAACATTCATCATCTCCATCTGACGCTCAATCACAAGCGTTGGCTCTCTCAGGATGCGGTAGATTCCATCCTGCTCAGTGATGACTCCGCCTGGGTTTGGGACAGACCCCGTGCTTGGATATGTGAAAGTGTAGTTCGAGGATCTCGGAGTCTCCTGGTACTGGTATTCAGGTTCAACTGGGTATGCCCTTCTTGGTCTCTGGGGTTGTTCTCTTCTGGAATAGCGAGGAAGGGGAGAGTAGAACCGTTGCGCCGGCTGCAAGCCTCTTGAGTTCCTCGAGATGAGTGTCTTGGCTGTCGATATTCCAGAGCTTCTAAACATCTCAATATCCTTCTTGATGTAATTGATTGAAGCGTTCCAGGCTCAGGCCTGAGAGCTCTGATGTGAATAGCTGGCTTTCAATGGGAGGCGAAAGTTCCATGGCGCGGAAACTCCGGCAACATGGTGTAAGGGTTTTCTAAAGTGGCCAACTCTTGTATCTGATGAAATCGCATTGAATCTGGTTATCTCCTACTCATATAAGGATATGCAAAAGGTGTCATTACCTCGTACATGCCAATTGCCAATATAGAATCTCGTTGAGCGTGAAATGAAATGTCAGATGCTGTCGAATGATGTCACTCCTTCTTGAGCGCCCGCGTAAGGGCACTGAGATCCATGTTCTTCAACCTGTTCCCCATGACCTTTGAGTATCCCTTCTTGTTGGCCGTCTCAATTGACTTATTCCATTCATCATTAGTACATTGTGCAGCGTATGTCTTGATCACCTCATGAACAAGGCCAATGTGATCCATCCTTCTCATCTCATTCTCAGTCTTCCATGTCTCTCGTTTCTTCTGTTCCATGACCATGCCGCTTTCGTCTCCAATCATCTCAAACACTTCGCGTCTATCTTTAACAATGGCCAAGACAGAAAATCTCAGTTCTCCTCCTGATCTGGCGATTCTCTCAGTGAGAATCTGAGGAGTCTTTTCGTTGAACTCCTCGTCGTCTTCGCATGTATCATGGACGATGGGGTACGGCTTCAAACCATCAAGTTCGTAAAGCAATCCATCCCTACGAACGTATCCCACAAAATGGTATAGTTCGCTGTCATCTGTTGGTGGACGGGCCTTTTGTGTTTCGTCAACAAACATGTTTGGAGATGAGAAGGAGTTGTGGACCAGTCTGATTTCATCCGAGTTTGAGATAGTCTCACCCTTCATTTCAGGATCAAAGGACGAGACAAATTCTTTGAATCCACTGAGAACTGGGCCAAGATCCACGTCTTCACGATTCAAAAGGACGTTCAAGACAGCTTGCGTTGCGCAGGCGTTCTGGATCCGTTGGTGAGCAAAGAACACGCCCTCCGCATCCTCGTTGTAGTCTCCTGCTGCAAGCTCTGACGATTGGTCTTGTTCAGTATATTTGAACAAGAAGATGACTCCATATACTGGGGCAAGTGGGTCCAAGCAGCCCGGTTCAAGGGAGTACAGCTCTTCAAACTGAATTCCCTTTATCTGGAGGCGCTCCACAAGCTCAGTAAAGACGCCCTTGAGGCTGTGTTAGTCCAGTGTTCTGCAGAGTAACAATCCTTGATCAACTTACTGGATCTGAATCGATTGTGTTCCATCCACCAGCTGACATGTTTTCTTCTGGTTGTAATGCGCCAGTATCCCTTGATGAGGGGTGAGGCTTGAGCGTTGTGTGGCAATTTTACGGCTCGGCTGGGCCACTTTTGGCATCAGTCACGTGACTATCACGTGCATAGTCTATCAGCTGCGGTGGAGATTGAGGGAAAATCAACGGATCAGCTTACTAGTTGTATAATTAACGGACCATCTGAATTATGTCACTGCTCTGTGTTGACTGAAAGTCAATTGAGATATCTCTAAGACCCGGGTTACGCGTAAACCAGCATCATTATAGAAATCCGCTCGACCTCCGTTGCCATGGATCCCGCGTTGAAGGCGCGAAATCAAAACAGACAAATTTTGTAAACAGACGCGTCACTTTACCATTCAGCAACTAGTTCCAGATACCCCTCCCGCCCACAGTTCACAGTGATCAAGAGAACTCTTTTCTCAGTCAGCCGGCCGTTTCTTCTCACTTCGACTCGTGCATTTGCTGCAAGTACAACGAGAATGGTATCGCCATTGCAAGAGGCCGACTTGAACACCATGGGCTCCACTCCAAAGAAGAAGAATAACGCCACCGAGCAGTATCAGAAGCTCTCGCAGCTTGAGCATATTCTCAAGAGACCAGATACATATATCGGTTCCACTGAGCCATTGGAACAGAAACTATGGGTCTACTCTGAGGAAGAAGAAGGAATGGTGGAGAAGGATGTCAAGATCGTTCCGGGCTTGTTCAAGATCTTCGATGAGATTCTCGTCAACGCCGCCGACAACAAGATTCGTGACCCAAACATGAAGAAGATTGAAGTCAACATTGATCCAGAGAAGAACATCATTTCTGTCTTGAACGATGGTAAAGGTATTCCAGTCGAGCACCACGAGAAGGAGAACATGTACATCCCAGAGTTGATCTTTGGTAACCTTTTGACATCTTCCAACTACGATGATGATGAGAAGAAGGTCACTGGTGGAAGGAATGGTTACGGTTCCAAGTTGTGTAACATCTTCTCCACTCGCTTCACTGTTGAAACACTTGATCTAAGCGCGAAGTGGCTCTACAAGCAGACTTGGGAAGATAACATGGGTACTGTCGGTGAGGCGGTACTCACTCGTCCACCAGAAAAGGCCAAGGCTGAGTACACCAAGATCACATTCAAGCCTGACCTCAAGAAGTTCCACATGACAAAGCTTGATGATGACACGTTGGGTGTTCTTCGTCGTCGTGTTTACGATTTGGCTGGTACTGTCAAGGACGTTGCCGTCTACCTCAACGGTAAGCGGATCCAGATCAAGTCTTTCAAGGACTACGTTCAGATGTATGTTAACTCAATGACAAAGAAGAGACTGGCTGAGGGTGATATCTCGGAAGCTGATTCTGCGAAAAAGCCAGCTCTCATTTACAAGAAGATTGATGATGCCAAGTCCAAGGGCCGTTGGGAAATTGCATTCGGTGTCTCTGATACGCAATTCTCTCAGATCTCCTTTGTCAACTCCATTGCTACAACATCTGGAGGTACACACGTCACCTACATTGCTGACCAGATTGTTGACAAGATTGGTGCCCTCTTGAAGAAGAAGCACAAGAACACCCAGGTCAAGCCATTCCAAATCAGAAACAACATGTTCATCTTTGTCAACTGTTTGATTGAAAACCCAGCATTCACTTCTCAGACAAAAGAACAATTGAGTACGAGAAAGCCACAGTTTGGTTCTGAGTGCAAGGTCCCAGACGACTTCATCAACCAAGTTATGAAGACCGAGTTCATTGAGAAGATCATGGATGTCGCACAGGCCAACGCTGACAAGGCTCTCAAGAAGACCGATGGTGCAAGAAAGTCTAGGATTACCAACTTGCCAAAGCTTCATGATGCCAACATGGCTGGAACTAAGGAAGGTTACAAGTGTACCTTGATCTTGACAGAAGGTGACTCCGCTTTGGCATTGGCTGTCGCAGGTCTTGCGGTTGTTGGAAGAGACTACTACGGTTGTTTCCCGCTTCGTGGTAAGCCATTGAATGTCAGAGAAGCCTCTCATACACAAATCTCCAACAACGCAGAGATCAATGCCTTGAAGCAGATCATTGGTTTGCAGCACAAGAAGAAGTACGAAGATACCAAGTCTTTGAGATATGGTCGTATCATGCTCATGACAGATCAAGATACTGATGGTTCTCATATCAAGGGTTTGTTGATCAATTTCATTGAGAGTCAGTGGCCAGAGCTCTTGTCCATTCCTGGCTTCTTGTTGGAGTTCATCACTCCTATTGTCAAGGTCAACATCACAAAGCCACGTAAGGACACCATTGCCTTCTACAGTATGCACCAGTACGAGGAGTGGGTTGAGAAGGAGAGTCACAAGTACACATGGTCTCACAAATACTACAAGGGTTTGGGTACATCTACTCAAGAAGAAGGTCGTGAATACTTTTCTGACTTGGTCCAGCACATGAAGACGTTTGAGTCTTTGAAGGACGAGGACAAGCAATCCATTGACTTGGCCTTTGCTAAGAACAGAGCTGATGACAGAAAGGAGTGGATTGGCTCTTTTGTTGAAGAAGGAAACGTCGACCGTTATGAGCAGGAAACTGTTGGCATCACACAGTTCATCAACTATGATCTCCGTCTCCACTCTATCTATGACTTGAAGAGATCTGTTCCAAGTGTCTTGGATGGTCTAAAGCCTGGTCAGAGAAAGATCATGTTTGGTTGTTTGAAGAGAAACTTGAAGAATGAGATCAAGGTTGCACAGTTGGCTGGTTACATTTCTGAGAAGACAGCATACCACCACGGTGAACAGTCTTTGGTTCAGACTATTATTGGTTTGGCTCAGGACTTTGTTGGAGCTAACAACTTGAACTTGCTCTTGCCAAACGGTGCATTTGGTACCAGATTGCTTGGTGGTAAGGATGCTTCCGCTCCTCGTTACATCTTCACTGCATTGAGTCCACTTACTTCCAACATCCTCCACAAAGATGATGGTGCTCTCTTGACATACAACGAGGATGATGGTCAGGTGGTTGAGCCTGTCTCATACATCCCAACACTTCCAATGGTCTTGGTTAATGGTGCTGAAGGTATTGGTACCGGCTACTCCACCATGGTTCCTCAGTACAACCCAGAGGACCTCATTGCCAATCTCCGCTCGTTGATGAGAGGTGAGGATATGGATGAGATTCAGCCATGGTACAAGGGCTGGGATGGACAGGTTCAGAAGGTTGGTCCAGGCAAGTACAAGATGTTTGGTAAGATTGAGCAGTTGGATTCCAACACCTTGGCTATCACCGAACTTCCTCCAAAGATGTGGATTGCCAATATGAAGGAGTTCTTGCTTCAGGGTATTGCTGGTACCGACAAGATGAAGCCATGGATCAAGGACTTTGAGGAGAAGCACGGTCTTGGAATCAGATTCATTGTCACCTTGTCTGATGAGGAGATGAGAAAGGCCAAGGCTGTTGGTCTCTACGAGAAGTTCAAGCTGTCTCAAGTTGTCAACTTGACAAACATGGTTCTCTTTGATGCACAGAACCGTATCAAGAAGTACGAGACTGTTGAGGAGATCATCAAGGACTTCTACTACGTCAGACTTGAGTTCTACCAGAAGAGAAAGGACCACTTGGCTAAGCAGTTGGAGAATGAGTTGGCCAGATTGAGTTCACAGGCTCGCTTCCTCAAACTTGTCATCGAGGGCACATTGAAGGTCAGTAACAAGAAGAGGGCTGTCTTGATTGAGGAGTTGGAGAATCTGAACTTCCCTAAGTTTGACAAGAAGGGAAACCCAGTCTACTCAAAGACAGATCTTGATGAAATTACACGTGAGGAGGTCATGCTGGACGATGAAAGTGAGAGTGACGTTGAGGACGAGGATGCCAATGTCCATGCCAGAGATTCTGTTATCTCCAGCTTCGACTACTTGTTGGGTATGCCAATTTGGTCCTTGACTAAGGAGAGATATGAGAAGATCCTTCAGCAGAAGTCTGGCAAAGAAGATGAGTTGACAACCTTGCTCAAGTTGACAGCTAAGGACATCTGGAACAAGGACTTGGATGATTTCTTGGTGGCTTGGAAGAAGTTCCTTGAAGATGATGAGGTCAAGAGAACAACTTTGATTACTGGAAGGAAGAAGAAGACAGCAAGGGGCAAGAAGAGAAGTGCTGATGACTCCTACATCGACGAGCCAAAGAAGAAGGCAAAGAAGTCAAAGAAGGATGAAGACAGGTGGGACTCTGTCAAGGGTGAGCTTATTCCAATTCCTGACTATGTCCCTCCAAAGACAAGAGTCAAGAAGGAGACAACACCAGCACCGAAGTCTGAGAGCACTCCTGAGGTCAAGGTTGAGGTCAAGGCCGAACCAAAGAATGGTACCATTCTTGACGGATTGAAGAAGGCAAAGACATTGAAGGAAGAGGAAGAGAAGAAACCACAGTTCAAGCAATACTTTGGTCAGAACAGTGTGTTTGATACCCCAGAGAAGAAATCTGTCTTCGGCTTCAATGATGATGATGATGTTTCTGCCCTATCTGACAAGGATCTCATCCCTCCAAAGAAGCCTGAAGTATCTGCAAAGCCAGCACCTACAAAAAAGAAGGCTCCAAGAAAGAAGGCTGTAATCATTCCCGACGATGAGGAGGAAGATGATGAGAAGGATGAGGAGGCCATTGATCTGTCTGATGAGTCTGATGTTGAGATGCTTAGTGATGATGAGCCACTTGTTCAGAAGAAGTACATCAAGAAGGCCGCTCCAAAGAAGGCTACTGCTGAGAAGCCTGTTGCTGAGAAGAAAGCTCCTGCTAAGAAGGCCGCTCCTAAGAAGGCTCCTGCCAAGCCAAGAAAGAAGAAGGCTGCAGACCTCAGTGACGACGATCTTGACTTGGATATTGACATGCAAGATACGCCTCCTCCAAGATCCAGAGCTGCAAGAGCTAAGCCGGTCAAGACCTACGTCTTGAGTGACTCTGAGGATGATATGAGCTCGCCTGAGGAAGAGTATGACGACGATGATGACTTCACTTCAGATTGATGTGGTGAGCATTCGCTTTCACTTGTGTAAATTAGAGTTTTCTACGGGGATTTAAATTGCTATGGTTTATGTTATGTTAAGTTAAGTTAACGCGTGTATCACAGTAGTCGGAGCGTGTTACATATCATCTTCTGAACAACAAGTTCATGAGCGAGTTGGATGGGTTCTCCTTAGTCTCGTTGGCGGACGATGCTGTTCCAGTTGGTGACAATGACACATCTGGGGATCCAGTCCCTGTCGATGATGGCTTGTGTAACAGATTCAGCAAGTCGGTGGCTGGTGTTCCGGCTGAGTGTGTGGGCGGTGATGATTGGAAAGCATTTGCCTCGGCCACGCTGGAATCAGATGGTTTCTTCTGCAGTAGTGAAAGAAGAGAGTTCTCTGGAGTTGGCTCTGTGTTCTTACTGGCAGGCTTCTTATGCAACAAGCTCAAGAGGTCGGCGCTTGGGTCTGCTGCTGTCTCAGTAGGTGTTTGTTGTTCGATGAAGTCCTGCTTTTCAACTGGTGCCGAGGTATCTGAGCGTTGTGTTTGGTTGTTCGAGTTGAGCAGAGACAGGAGCTCATTACCAGCGGCGTTGGTCCCAGTTGGAAGAGCAGCAGGTGTAGGAGTTGGGCTGTCTCTGTGAAGCATGTTCAAGATCTCAGTACCAGCGTCTGTATGTCTCGTCTCTGGCTCTGCAGGCTTTCCCAATAATCGGGCAAGCAATGGGTTGGTAGATGCTGGTGGGTTGTATGTGGTCTCAGGCTGACCAGACTCCAAGTCTTCAATGGTCACGGCACGGCCTGATGATGCAATTGGTGTGGAGTCGTCATCCCTCTCTGGGGTCTCATAAATGTCGTTCTGGGCGGAACTGTCGTCATTTTCTTCTTCTTCGTCCTCTACCTCTTCGACATCATCGTCGTCATCAGAGAATTGGATCGTTGAAACACTTGCAGCTTCGTGTGCCTCCTGATCATGTGCAGCCGAAGACATTTCTTCAACAATCTCATCCAATGTTTGGCCTCTCTTCAACAGCTTCATCTTTTTGATTGGTTCAACAATCTCTGGAGCTGGTTGTGGAAGCTGATTGGCTTCTGGTCCTTCCTCTCTGATGAACTGCTCGTCGTCGTGGCTGTCTTCGAATTGATCAAAGTCTTCATCTTCGTCATCCACATCTTCAGCATCTTCAATCTCAAGGTTCTCTTCGTCCTCAACGTCCTCCTCATCCTCAAATTCTTCATCGCTGTAGTCCTCAAAAATCTCAGCATCATCTTCGACCTTACTCTGTTTGATCAAATCCATGAGCTCCTTGGACATCTTAGGCTTGCTGTTTGCCATCTCCTCAGTGGAAGATATCTGGGTTCCATTGGATTCAGTCTTAGCCTTCTTCTTGTCAAGAATTTGTTTCTGAACAACAGCAGGTTGAGGTGTTGTTCCTCTCGACTCTTCTCTCTTCAACAGCTTCTTCTTTGGTGTTGGTTCTGGTGTCTGAGACTTGTTTCCCTTCAAGAGACTCAACAAATCAGCTGATGGGTTTGGTGTGACATCGCTTGATTGAGAAACAGGGAGCATCTCTTTCTTAGCCAGTTCAGGCTTTGCCCCCTCAGGGGTAGGCTGCTTCTGAAGCAATGCAAGCAGTCCTTTCTTGTAGGTGTCGCTCGAGCCATTCTCGTTGGATTCTCTCTTCAGCAAAGTCTTTTTCTTTGGTTCTTCTCTCGATGAATCACTGCTCATGAGCTGGGACAAGAAACCCTTCGAGTTGGAAGAGCTGTCATCCTTCTTGTGCAAAATGCTCAACAGCTCCTTGGTATCGTTCTCATTTCTGACAGCAAAGCTTGGCTTCTGGAGTTGTTCAATGGCAGGAGGAGGTTGGAACTGAGGCAGTGGTCTCATCTGGATTGGAGGTCCCATCATCATAGGGTTAAATGCAAATCCAGGGGCTGGCATTGGGGCTCCAAAAGGAGCCATGAATGGGATGTTCTGTGGATGTGCCGGATGGAATCCGAATTGTGGAACAGCGTACATCATCTGTGGTGGGACCATAACAGGCAGTGGAGGCTGCGAAGGGTGAAGGTGATGTTGTTGCTGTTGCTTGATGGCAGCTGTTCTGAGGAAGTCCAAGATCTCTCTTCCTGGATCCTGAGTCTCAACTGGGGCAGCGGATGCATCCTCGATACCCAACAAGTTCTTGAGATGAGCCTCGACCTCCAGCATGAGCTTGTCCTTGTCAATTTCACCTCTATTCTTCTTGGCGTAGTGAATCAACGGACGGATCATTGCTGAAACAAGGAAGTACTTGGCTGGTTGTGTCTTCACCTTCTTTCCCAAGTTCTTGAAGTCTGCCCATTGGATGGCATTGATCTCATTTCTGGCAGTTGGCTTGAACTCAGTGTCCTCTGGGACATCCTTACAAAGGAAGATCTTGTAGTTCTTTCCTCTAATGGTTCTCTCAATGAAATCATCCTCCTTGATGTGTGGTGTGATATCATAGCCAATCTCCTCTTTGACTTCTCTGATGGCACAAGTGACATCGTCCTCATTCTTGGAGATTTTACCTCTCGGGAAGGACCAAGACGGAGATTCGACGCCCTGGACAAGAAGGAGTTTGTTCAACTGGGTGTTGAAGAGAGCGGCACCTCTAACTGGGATCGCCTGCTTGTAGTTGGAGAACTTCTTCAATCCCTCCTCCGCATCCATTCCAGGCCAGATCATCGGGAACAAATCAAGGAACTTTTTGGAAAAGGCCTTCATTTTCAAGACTGGCAACGATGGGTTCTGTTGACGGATGAAATCGAGGTAGAACCAGTGGGCTTCTTCGAGGGCAAAGAAGACTCTCTGTTCGAAGTTAGTTACAGATCCAATGAGTAATATTGATGCAATGTCTGGTGAGAGAGCTATACGTCAAGGGATTACATGAGAAGAAAACGTACCGCCTCGTCTGTGAATGCTTCTGGCGTCAAGGTGAAGATGAAGCGCACTAGCAGGTCCTCTAGGGCCCTGTCCAGCGGCTGTTGGTGGAAGCCATCTTGTAATTGGATGGACATCTCGGTGTGTGTGTGGTGTCAGATCGTGGAGTGGCAGATGTTTGTCTGTGCTTCAACGTAGTTCAATGCTGTTTGGAGATTAGCCGCCGCCACCTTGAACACGCTCCACCAGCCTTTTTCATGTTGAGCAAACGCTGGCCGCCAGCGCCAAATCGCGCTTTCGCGAATTCCAGAAAACCCAGACACCACAGCTCCCGGGGCGTTTCCGCCCTTCGAACAATCTTGGCTCGAGGCATTGTTCACCCCGCAGAGCTGCTTAGTAGTCTCCAAATCCCACACGTCGCAAATGTCTTTGAAGGTTGGATACGTTCCAGAGCACTTCAGTACCCCAATTGCCTTTGCCCAGAGTAAGGGCTTCTTCGAGAAGCTTGGCTTGAAGGTGGAGCTTATTCCGTACCCATCCGGCTCTGGCCACTTGATCCAGTCCCTTGAGGACAATTCCATCGATATTGCCATCGGTTTGACCGAGGCCTTTGTCAGAGGAATCGCCCAGGGTAAGGAGAACTACAAACTTGTCGGCACTTACGTCAAGTCCCCACTTCGTTGGGCTGTGAGCACCGGCTACAACAGAGACTTCCAAGATAAGGCTGAGCTCGCTGGAAAGAAGATCGGTGTGAGCAGAATTGGTTCGGGATCTTTCGTCATGGCCTATGTCTTGGCCCTCCAGTTGGGCTTCAAGAAGCCATTCTTTGAGGGGTTCCCTATCCTGTCTACATTCAAGAACTTGAGAGATTCTGTGAACCATAAGGAGGATGTCGAAGCTTCCGACGCTTTCATGTGGGAGTACTTCACCACGAAGAGATACTACGACAACAAGGAAGTCAAGTACATCGGAGACATCTACACACCTTGGCCATCCTGGGTCATCAATGCCAGAACAGAAGTAGTGGAGAAGAAAAAGGAGGTGCTTGCTAGCTTCTTGTCTGCAATCAGTGAAGGAATCGACTACTTCAACTCTCACAAGGAGGAGGCAGTGGAGTACATCTACCAGAACTTGGACTATTCTGAGGAGGACGCCAAGGAATGGATCAAGACAGTTGAGTTCCAGGAATCTGCTGCGATTAACCAGATCGATCAGGATGCTGTCGTGTCCAAGACATATAAGGTTCTCATGGAGGCTGGTGTCCTTGAAGACTCAGAGGATATCATCAAGTCTAGACTGGAAAGGGGAGTTGTCTCATTCATCTGAGCAGTATATACAAAGATCAAACTGCATTTTCTATTATTATATCTCATCAAGTAGTCACAGAATTCAAGAGACTTCTTTGCTTCCTGCTCAATTGCCCACTATTGTTTCGGAGATCAAAGCTTGATGGCCGATCCAATTAAAGCGCGCGCGATGGACTAGAGCGCCATAGATCACAGCGTCTTTAACCCGCAATAGCTCCACAAATACTGCTCGTATTTCACTGAAACAGAGCGCAAAATATCTGTCTTGCAATTTGGTGTAGATTTCCATAATCAAATAAAAAAAAGCAAAAAAGAAAGTGCTATCTCTGTGGATCGAACACAGGACCTTATGAACTTCAGTCATACGCTCTCCCAACTGAGCTAAGACAGCAACTTTTTGACCGAAAAATCCGTGGATAAAGCAGACGACCTTGCTCTGGTACGGGCACTATTCCTTCAATTTGCGCAATTGGAATATTTAAATGGAATTAGGATAATATTTGAGCTCCTAAATGAGGTAATATCCAAATTTTGGAGCAGATTCAAGGGCGTAAAGCCGAAAATTATGCCGATGAATTTACCATCCGTAAGCTACCCATGTGCTGTTGATTCGCGCGCGAATCGGACATGATGTCAAGCTCTACGTGTACCGTTGGATCCTTAGCTGAACATAGGGTTGCAACATCTCACACAGAGACCGGGAACATCACGATCTGGATGCATATACAATCAAAGTTCAGCCAGGGAAGCATCCATGTACGTGTCTGTACTGCTTTCCGCCCACCAGGCAGCAATACTAACCCTGTTCAACACAGCTTGCAGGCGGGGATCTCGTCACGCTCAGCTCATTGATGAAGACAGGTACGTCTGACACTCTGCATTTTCCTGGAGAAAGCTACTAATCATATATCGGTAGGAGCCTTTGTCGGTGCCCTCTTACTCAATGTTGTTTTCCGGTACAGTAAGATGTTTGAATACGAACTCTTGAAGCACGAAATGTGAGTACCTCATCCTCATCCGAGACCGAACGCATGATCACCTCGAGCCCTCATGAGCTAACACCATACACCAGCATACCATCATTGCAGAGTACCATCAATGCCAAATATCCATTCAAGTCTTTCTACCAACTGAACATCACATTGCTCTCATTCATCAATTGTCTCCGATTCATCATGACTTACACATCAGTACACTCCAAGTCATCCGTAACGGCGCGTTACCTTGCCCTTCTGGCTCTCGTGAGAAACATATCCCTCATCAGCTTCAGCTGCATACCCATGAAGGATGACCCAGAATCGAGCATGAATGCCTATGTGCTCTACACTCTTTCCACGCTGGCGTGGATTCATCTCTATGAGAGAAAGATCACGACAAGGAACATCTCCCTCAACAGGACAAGAAAGATACTCAAGGACACATACACAGCTTGCGTGGTTCTCGGAATGGTGTGCTACTATAAGCACCAAGTCGAAAACAAGTCTGGCTGGTACTCCTTTGGCTCACTCATTCAATGGGCCTTGATTGGGGTCGATATCTATTTCGACCATGGGATGGCTGCAGAAACCAGGGATGTCGTTATCAAGATGGAGTACAATGGACACAAGGCGCACCATATTGTGTGACTTTGATCGAACACTATGTAATTCATTAACACTAATAACGTAATTAGGGTACTTGTAGGCTCGTTATGGGTCTGTAAAGTGCTAAAATGCGAAAGATACGAAAGTCGTGCCCCTACCGATTTGACTTTGTACGACAAACCACGTGCTATCAAATTTTCGAAGATCGCAGGCATGGCGCAGCGGTAGCGCAGCAGATTGCAAATCTGTTGGTCCCCAGTTCGATCCTGGGTGTCTGCTTTCTTTCAAATAATTTTTTTTCTAGCGCCTGTGTAGCGAAGGCCGGGTAACCCCTCTACCTATACCTTCGATATATCGCTTAAATACTGGATAAATCGCTCAATATGCAGCCCTCACTACTCATTATCATGAATCTTTATCCAACTAGGCATGAATTGGAATCTAACAACGTGTGTGACGGCCACAACGCTCACTTCTTTCTGAGCTTTCTGTTGGCATACGCGACCACCTGTGTATTTCCCTCCTTTGTGACAAAGAACCTTCTCTTGTTGTCATCAGCCCATAACAAGACACCAATCTCCTCAGAATACTTCTTGAGCAGTTGGTACTCCTGGTCGTTTGCAAAATCCGTGAAGAGATAGCCCTCGAAACTGAGGATTCTGTCCATCTCGAGCTGCCAGAGCTTGATCTGATCTGCAATCGTTGGCTGGATCACATGTAGTTTCTCCTTTGTTCCCGAGTCGTAGTCGATTTTCTTCTCGAGTTGCTCTTCTGCAAGACGACGAGGTTGTGGATGTGCGTGTGTCTCAAGGTATGAGATGATCTGTTCTGCAGTGATTCCGTTCTGAAGGGCCTTGCGGATCGATTCACGTGTGATCTGGCCGGTGACCAAGTTGGAGAAACGCTGCTTCAGGTGAACGAACAAATTGAGAACAGCAATTTGAAGAGGAGAGTTTGTGTATGCGTAGAGTTTGAAGTTTGTCTCAATGATGATGGTTCCAGCGTTCTCAATGTTTGCTTCAGCATAGGCATTGTCCTTGGTATGTTCAATGACTTTGTTCATGGCAGCAGAGGCTGATCGCAGTGTAGTAACATCAGAAGTAAGCGTTGTTGCAAGTCGAGTTGGATAGAAACGGCGAGATGTGGACTTGCGTTGATAGATCAGTCCATAGTCTCGAAGATCTGCCAACAGGTTGACTTGTGTTTCGCTCAATGCTGATAAAGAATAATCCTTCCCCAGCTCCAGCGATCCAAGCATAAAGATGAAGTTCAACACATCAACTGGATCCATCTGAAGTGACTCTGCCATTCGCAAGTACTGCAGTAGTAGTGTCCACAACTGAGCGTTAACATCTTGAAGCAAAAACTGGAACCCCTCGTTTGTAATGGTCATCTTCTTCAGTGACTTTCCTTCCATGAGTCCACTGTGTTTCAGTAAGCTCAGGACTCCGTCACTTGGGATTTGCTCAAGCTCGGTTCCAACCATGTAATGCAAGATGGTTTCCCATCTGGTTGCTGCGTATGTGTCAAGGAAAGCAATGTCAACACGGTGGGCATCATCAGTGTCGCAGAGCACACCAAACGAGGTTCCAACACCTGTTCCTGTCAGGACGTTTCGGAAGCTCTTTCTAAAGGTTGGATTGAGAACAGCAATCGTGGTACTTTCCTTCAGAAGATGGAGTGATCGGAGAGCCCTGATTGCGTCAACCTGCTCCATTCTGCCATTAGGGTTCACCCAACGGTCAAAGTCACTGACCTGAACAGGCTTCTCGTTGAATATCATGGACATGACATAGAACTTTGCCAGTGCCGGCAGGAGTCTGAAGACAGCGAGGCATGTTGCGGGCTCGTTGATGTTAGTTCACTGTGTTTCTGGGGGCAGTGGTGGGTGGCAAGAGAGACTCACTGATTGGTAAAGCTTCGTCTGAACGGATTCCGGGAGGCCCTCGAGGTACTCATTAACACTCGACTTGAGCTCCGATGAAGACATTATTCAGTGTCTTTCCCAGTAGAAAATAGCCTTTCTCCTCACTTGTTCTTAAGTGAATCTTCCCTCTTCCACGCGAAGTGTTGATGGAAGCGGCCGAGGGCATCCGGACTTTTTCCGTACAAAAAAAAAGTTTGTAAGCACAGTGAGCACCATCGCAGCAGCCAAACAACAGCCAAACAGCCTCTTCACAGCACTGGAGATGGGCTCGAAGCGCAGGAACTCGGTCAGGGCGAAGGGGCCCTCCAAGTCTGCGAAAGAAGCTCCTCACACGCATCCAAATCAGGCGCACGATGAGGCCTTTGCGGACATGCTCAACCCCATCTACAAGGGCAAGCACATGACGGACGAGATCAGCACAGCCAAGGACAAATGGAACCTGCTGCCGGCGTTTCTCAAGGTCAAGGGTCTGGTGAAGCAGCACCTTGACTCGTTCAACTACTTCGTGGACGTGGACCTCAAGAAGATCATCAAGGCCAACGAGCTGGTGCTCTCGGACGTGGACCCCGAGTTCTACGTCAAGTACCTGGACATCCGCGTGGGCTACAAGTCCAACGCCACACACATCGACCCGATCCTGCCTCCACACGAGTGCCGTCTGCGTGACCTGACTTACTCGGCGCCAATCTACGTCGACGTGGAGTACACCAGAGGCCGCAAGATCATCATGCACAGGGACCTCGAGATCGGAAAGATGCCAATCATGCTCAGATCGAACAAGTGCACGCTCAATGGCGCCTCAGAAGCCAAGATGGCCAGTCTCAACGAGTGTCCGCTGGACCCGGGTGGATACTTCATCGTCAACGGAACAGAGAAGGTGATTCTCGTCCAGGAGCAGCTTTCCAAGAACCGTATCATCGTCGAGGCTGACGAGAAGAAGGGCATTGTCCAGGCCTCTGTCACATCCTCCACCCACGAGAGAAAGTCCAAGACATACGTTGTCACCAAGAACGACAAGATCTACCTCAAGCACAACTCCATTGGTGAGGAGGTGCCAATCGTCATTGTTTTGAAGGCTGCCGGCATTGTGTCCGACTTGGAGATCATGCAGCTCGTGTGTGGTGATGATGCTGCCTACCAGGACCTCTTTGCCATCAACTTCGAAGAGGCTGCCAAGCTCGGTATCTACACACAACACCAGGCCCTCGAGTACCTCGGCGCCAAGGTCAAGACCATGAGAAGAGCCAAGCTCACTACGCTACAAGAAGGTATCGAGGCCATCGCCACCACCATCATTGCTCATCTCACAGTCAACGATCTCGACTTCAAGGAGAAGGCACTCTACATTGCTATGATGACGAGAAGAGTTATTATGGCCATGCACAACCCAAAGATGGTTGATGACAGAGACTATGTCGGTAACAAGCGTCTTGAGCTTGCTGGTCAGTTGATGTCTTTGCTCTTTGAAGATTTGTTCAAGAAGTTCAACTCTGACTTCAAGGCCAACATTGACAAGATTCTAAAGAAGCCAAACAGGGCCACTGAGTTCAACCCACTGCTATCCATCAACGTGCACTCCAACAACATCACATCTGGTTTGAACAGAGCCATCTCCACGGGTAACTGGTCCTTGAAGAGATTTAAGATGGAGAGAGCCGGTGTCACACACGTGCTATCCAGACTGAGTTATGTCTCTGCACTAGGTATGATGACCAGAATCTCCTCCCAGTTCGAGAAATCCAGAAAAGTCTCTGGTCCAAGAGCACTGCAACCATCTCAGTTTGGTATGCTATGTACCTCAGATACGCCGGAAGGTGAGGCCTGTGGTCTTGTCAAGAACTTGGCGCTCATGACTCATATCACCACAGACGATGAAGAAGAGCCAATCAAGCACCTCTGTTACCTCATTGGTGTTGAGTCCATCTCCGTCATCGACTCTGCCTCCTTGCACAAGAACTTTGGTGTCTACTTGAACGGTACACTCATCGGTACGACCCGTTTCCCAGCCAAGTTTGTCTCATTGTTCAGAAACCTCAGACGTTCCGGTAAGGTGTCCGAGTTCATCTCCATCTACACCAACTCTCACCAGAAGGCGGTGCACATTGCCACTGATGGTGGTCGTATCTGTCGTCCGCTCATCATTGTCGAGAACGGCCAATCGAAGGTCAAGGCACACCACCTCAGCCAGCTCATGAGTGGCCGCATGCAGTTTGACGACTTCCTGAAGCAGGGTCTCGTGGAGTACTTGGATGTCAACGAGGAGAATGACTGCTTCATCGCACTTTACGAAGAGGATTTGTCCGAGGACATCACACATCTCGAGATTGAACCATTCACCGTGCTTGGTGCCGTTGCCGGTTTAATTCCATACCCACACCACAACCAGTCCCCAAGAAACACATACCAGTGTGCGATGGGTAAACAGGCCATTGGTGCCATTGCATACAACCAGTTCAAGAGAATCGACACGCTGCTGTACTTGATGGTGTACCCACAGCAGCCGATGGTGAAGACCAAGACCATTGAGCTGATTGATTACGACAAGCTCCCAGCTGGTCAGAACGCCACTGTGGCCGTCATGTCGTACTCTGGTTACGATATTGAGGATGCCTTGGTGTTGAACAAGGCCTCCATTGACAGAGGATTTGGTCGTTGTCAGGTGTTGCGTAAGAACACCACTGTTCTCAAGAGATATCCAAACCACTCTAAGGACATTGTTGCCGGTATGAGAGTCAACGAGGATGGTGAGCCAATCTTCCAGCATGCTTCTTTGGGCCCAGACGGTCTTGGCGAGGTTGGTACCAGAGTCGAGAGTGGACAGGTGTACATCAACAAGTGTGTTCCAACAAACGCCTCAGAGAGCATCATGAACCACACTGAGTCCGAGCACAGGGAGACACCAGTCTTCTACAAGGCCCCAGAACCATCATACATTGACCAGGTCATGATGTCTGTTTCGGACAACGACCAGGCCTTGATCAAGGTGTTGCTCAGACAGACGAGAAGACCAGAGCTTGGTGACAAGTTCTCCTCCAGACACGGACAGAAGGGTGTTTGTGGTATCATTGTCCAACAAGAAGACCTGCCATTCAACGACGATGGTATTTCTCCAGACATCATCATGAACCCACACGGTTTCCCATCGCGTATGACTGTCGGTAAGATGATTGAGTTGATCAGTGGTAAGGCTGGTGTTCTCAACGGATCGCTTGAGTATGGTACTTGTTTCGGTGGTTCCAAGCTTGAGGATATGTCCAAGATTCTTGTCGACAAGGGATTCAACTACTCCGGTAAGGACATGCTGTACTCTGGTATCACCGGTGAGTGTCTCCAGGCATACATCTTCTTTGGTCCAATCTACTACCAGAAGTTGAAACATATGGTGCTGGACAAGATGCACGCCAGAGCAAGAGGTCCAAGAGCAGTGCTCACAAGACAGCCAACGGAGGGTAGATCCAGAGATGGTGGTTTGAGATTGGGTGAGATGGAGAGAGACTGTGTGATTGCCTATGGTGCTTCGCAGTTGTTGTTGGAGAGATTGATGTTGTCTTCTGATGCATTCGATGTTGATGTCTGTGACAAGTGTGGTTTGATGGGATACAACGGTTGGTGTACCAGCTGTAAGAGTGCTGAGAGCGTTGTCAAGATGACGATTCCATACGCTGCCAAGTTGTTGTTCCAGGAGCTGTTGTCTATGAACATTGCACCAAGATTGAAGTTGGATGACGTCTTCTGATCTTGAAGAGGGTGGTTATGAGAAAAAAAAAAAATGGGCGCACTTGTACATGAGGGTTTAATTAATTGCATAGTTTCATTATCATTTTGATCATCAAGTAGCTTCATCAATGTCATCATCATTAGCCAGTACAGTTGCATCATCACTCGCTCTCAGGGAAGACAAGTTTGTAATCCATCTTAAGCCTCTTGTAGAGGTCCTTCATCGTAAAGTCATCATCGACATCATCCTCATTCTGAGCAAAGGATTTCTCAATCTCTTTCATAGCCTGGTCCTGTTCTTCTTCCAACTGTTGGATGACTCTCTCTTTCTCATCTTCAGGCAACTGCTCGTACTCCTCACTCTGAGTGACTTCGCCAATGCGGTCCTGGAAGGAGTTATCAATAGTATACTCCATCGTATCTCTGAGTTTCTCATTCTCACGTCTCACGAACTCCTTCTTGCCACCAACCTTGTTCACCTTGTCAATAGCCACGTTCAACAAAAAGTTCGACGCCATCTGTGCAACGCCTCTCCACTTCTCAATGAGCTGTCCATTAGCATTTGCATTGCCCTTTGAGAGGATCGTTTTGGCCCTCTTCAGCGTCTCGAGCTTTGCCCGCTCACGTCTCAATCGGCTATCAAGTTCCGTCTCCTTGCGCTTGAGCTCCCTGATGTCGCCTGGTGTCCCCTTTGGCTTTCCCTTTGGTGTGCTCTGGTCAGCGAGCTTCGTAGGCGATGAAAGGATTGTCTTCTCACACGATGCGTTTGGATTCCGCACGGCATCCGGGCTCTCGTCAAATGTTCTGTAGGACTGGTTGGATCTCGGTGGTGAAAGCTCGGGCTTGGAGATCTCGTTGAGCGAAGCGACGCGCTTGCCCTTCGAGAGGGAGAGCTTGCGGGACTTCGTTGGGATGATCTGGGAGTCATCAGTTACCTCGTCTGGATCAGCATCGAGCTTGAGCGTGTGCTTCTTCTTGACTATGAGCTGTGGGCTCTCTTCGTTGGTGACTGGTGGGAGTGGCGTGAAGTCCGCCTGTTTCGTGGGGATTGCTGTGCTGAGATCTTCTTCTTCCGCCTCGTTCTCCTTTGTGAGGCTGCCCAAGTTCGAGCGACGAGGAGTCTTAGGCGGCCTCTTTGTACGTGACAGTATGACCATCTCGATGGCTCTGCTTTCTGGTGTCCGTGAGTGTTTTTGTGTGGCGAAGAGGTGGCGTAGAGTTTACGCGTCTGTTTTTCCTTTCGAACGCGACTGCGGGGGTAATTGTGCGGCTATAATACAAGTTCTACTGGGAACACAGTAAAGAATTATTAGCAGATTTGTTCATTGAACTTTTGACTCAAAGTGTTTAGCTTTGGGTGATGCTTTTAGCAAGAGCGTGGTCCATCTCAATGTCATTCAAATGACGTATGGGATGAACATGTATGGAACCAACTGCTTGTACTTGAACCAGTCGTCGCCGTACTTGTGCTCCAATTTGTGCTGGTCTCTCAGAGCTCTGTGGAGCAAGACGACAAAGAAGAAGACTGGGAAGAACCATGGCAATGGAGATGCGAAGCCACATGTCAAACCCCAGATGAGAGCCTGGGTGTAGTCGGCAGTGTAGTGTGGCTTTCTGGCGTATGCCCACCAGCCATCAACCAAGAAGTGGGAGCCAAGCTTGGTGGTCATGTACTTTGGGTTCTCAATGTACTGGTATGGCAACACTGGGAAGGTCTTTCTGACGAACAAGTCACCTCTCAATCTCTTTCTGAAGTATGACTTCTGCGAGTTGCAGGTGTCAAAGAAGTAGTATGCAATGATGTACACGACAAACAAAGTGGTCATGTATGGAGTGGACCAAGCGTACTCAGATGGGTCGTGGTAGTGCAAGAACAAAGTGCAGTGGCAGTAGGTGAATGGGACACCGGCAATGTTCCAGAAGATGAGCATGAATCCAAACTTCTCGTAGGCCATGTCCCAAGTTGGAACGATCAACTCCTCACCCTTGGCACAGGCGTTGGCGTAGGACCAGTGGGCCAGAAGAATCAAAGCCATCTGTGGAGACAACTTGCCGTAGGTCTCGATCTGGTGCAATGAGGCGGCAAGAGTGAGGAAGTGCAATGTGAACCATGGCAATCTCACCTCGAAGAACATCTTCATGTCCAAGATGCCAACTCTTGGGTTCAATGGAGCACCCATGAAGAAGTCGTAGATGTGGTTGCCGGTCATGCTGTGGTAGTCGCCAGTCACGGTCAAGGTGAAGACGTAGAGGAAGACAGCAAAGGAGATACCAGTGACGATGGCACACGTCATGATCTGGCCAAACATGTCCAAGATCGTGTACAATGGGAAGACACCGGTGAAGTGGAGAGCGAGGGCAACGACGTTGGTGACGTAGAAGGTACACATGGCGTTGCAGAAGTATGGCAACTGCTTGCCCTTGAGGTGCTTCAATGGCTGACCCTTGGTCCACACGCCTGGCAACGTGTAGTAGAAGAAGACCTGCATAGCAACGAAGGTCAGGAAGATCTTCCACGCGTACGCCGAGGGAAGACCGTGATCCAGGAAGATCTCGTAGAGCTTCTGGACGAACTCGGAGAAGGTCTCGTCCTCAGCTGGCAGGGCGAACTTGCCGCCGTAGAACTCGGCGCTAATCCACATGTACCACATGAGAAGCGGGAACCCCACCACCATGCCGATGACGCCCGGAACTCCGCCGAACTCGAACTCGACGTCCTCCGGTCTGAGGTATCTGTCGTTGGCGTGCATGTACTGAGCCATTGTTGCCTTCCTTGGTTGTTTTTGGAGCGAGCCGCCGTGCTTGTTGGAGGAGAGATCCTTCGGAATCGTTGGTGATCTTTTGTTGTTGTTTCGCGTCCCGACTCCCGAGCCGACCGTCGTACAACTCGTTTAGCAGTTTCGCGTTTCACTACAGGCAACAAGGTGATCCAAAGGAGGCCTTCGTTTGCCAGCTCTGTGATGGTGTATTAGTGGATGTGAATGATATCTAGTATGGGTGAGAATGGCAGAAATCGTGTCAAGCCGTCAAGTCAAGGTCCATCAAGTGTTGTAAAGGGATTCGTCATTACACAGCTTACTTCGACCCTGGAGGTCAGCAGGAGATTAAAGTGGACTTCAGGCCTGCAACTTCATCGAGACTGCTTCAATTGGAGTATTGCCTATTCATTGAGCCTAATGAACTGATACTAGCCCCTTGAGTTGGCCAATCCTGTAGACAAAGATCAAAGCCAAGGGCCCCTTAATAGATGTTGCCCGCTACCGATTTTCGCGACATCGTCTCCGCGAATTTTTCTGAGAGCCTATGCAAAAAATTTCTATGGCAGAGATGACCTGGGGAGCCTCATTGCAGACACATAATACAGACTTCTGAGGATTATTACGATGGGAAAGGTCTCCAAGTCCACCAAGAAGTTCCAGTCGAAGCACTTGAAGCGCACGCTCGATCACCGCAAGGAGATCAAGAAGCACAAGCAGCTCCTCGCCAAGCACAAGAGCGGCAAGAAGGGCGGAGCTGATGCTGCCTATCTCGGAGACGCTGCTAAGGAGGCTGCAGAGAAGAAGAAGGATGAGATCTTTGATGATATGAATGTCGAGGAGTTCTTTGAGCAAGGTTTTGATGTTCCAAAGGAAAAGAAGGGAAAGAAGAGCCAAAAGGAGGAGAGTGAAAGTGAAGATGAGAGCTCCGATGAGGAGGTTCTCGGTCACCAGGAAGACCTCGAGAAGCTTGCTGAGAAGGACCCAGAGTTCTACAAATACCTCCAAGAAAATGACAAAGACCTTCTTGACTTCCAGCCAGTCAACCCACTTGATGCTATGAGTGATGACGAGGATGAAGATGAAGAGGAGAAGCCTCATGCTGACGAGGAGGATTCCAAGACAGAGAAGATTGAAGTCACTTTGAAGATGGTTAGAGAGTGGTCTAAGAAGCTCAAGGAGCCATCTCTGAAGCTTATCAAGAACATTCTCATGGCATTTAAGGCCGCTGTCAACGTGAACAGCGATGTCGAGGAGTACAAGTATGCCATCACTGATATGAAGGCTTTCGGTGAGCTCCTCATCATGGGCCTCAAAGAGATTCCAGTCGCCATCCAGAAGATTGTTCCATATAAGGTCATTAAGGGAACAAGAACAGTTCCAAACAACACCAAGGTGAAGCAGCTCAACACCATTCTCAAGTCACATGCGGGCTCCCTCATCAGATTTATCCAGGATACCGACAACATCGAGAACGCTGCTCTTGTTCTCGCCTCTGTCCAGGAACTCCTGCCATACTTCATCTCCTTCAGAAGACTTCTGAAGCAAATCATCACATCTGTTGTGACTCTCTGGTCCACCACCGAGCACGTTGAGACACAGATCGCAGCCTTTGCTTTCTTGAACAATGCAGCCAGAGAGTTCCAAAAGTCGTGCCTTGAGGCCATTCTCAAGCAGACATACTCCACATTCATCAAGCACTGTCGTCAGACAAAGGCACGCACAATGCCAATGATCAACTTCCAGAAGAACTCCGCTGCTGAGCTCTTTGGCATTGACCAGACCTTGTCCTATCAGATTGGCTTCGACTACGTCCGTCAGCTCGCCATCCATCTCAGAAACAGCATCAACAACACCAAGGATGGCTACAAGACCATTTACAACTGGCAGTTCACACACTCCTTGGACTTCTGGTCACGTGTGCTGGCTCTTCACTGTAACTCTGAGAAGGAGGGCAAGAAGGAGTCCCCACTCAGACAGCTCATCTACCCACTTGTGCAAGTGACGCTCGGTGCTGCTCGTTTGATTCCAACAGCACAGTACTTCCCACTCAGATTCTACCTCATCAGATCACTTCTGCGTTTGTCTCAGAACACTGGTGTTTATATCCCGCTGTTCCCACTTTTGCAGGAGATCCTCAACTCCACAACACTCACACGCAACCCGAAGAACACCGACCAGCCAGCCTTCGACTTTGACCACAACATCAAGGCCAACGCTGCATACCTGGGCACGCGCAGATACCGCGATGGCGTTTGTGCGCAGTTCGTGGACCTGGCGGGCGAG
This sequence comes from Petasospora xylosilytica, assembly GCA_003708285.2. Classification (NCBI taxonomy): domain Eukaryota; kingdom Fungi; phylum Ascomycota; class Saccharomycetes; order Phaffomycetales; family Wickerhamomycetaceae; genus Petasospora; species Petasospora xylosilytica. The sequence goes on along the minus strand of PPNT02000049.1, from coordinate 3,121 downwards.
TTCTTCGTGCTCTACTGCAAGTCGATCTCCTTCCCTGAGCTCGCCACACCAGTCACCATCGCCCTGAGAAGATACATCAAGCAGAGCAAGAACGTCAAGTTCAACAAGCAGCTCTCGAACCTCGTTGAGAAGCTGAACCAGAATGCCAAGTTCATCGAGCAGAAGCGTGCCAATGTCGAGTTTGGCCCAACGAACCGTGTCGAGGTGAACCGCTTCTTGCAGGACCAGCCGTGGGAGAAGACCCCGCTTGGTGCTTACGTCGTCGTCCAGAGACAGGTCAAGGAGGAGCTCGCACTGCAGTTGAGAGAGAGTTTGCAGGCCGAGGAGGAGGAGAGACAGGCAAAGAAGAATGAGATGGATGAGGAGATGATGGATGCTGGTGATGATGAGGACGAGGATGATGAGGACAGCTCCGAGGAGGAGGATGACGAGTAATTAGGATGTTCAATTAATTCATAATTTGCATGCTACAATAAAGTCACGTTAACTAAAGTACGTCTGTGTCTTATCGTAGTAAACTGGTCGTATAATAACTGCATAACAAGGAGTATGAAGATTGATAACTGATAATGAAGAAGTAAAGGTCGTAATAATAAGGTTCATGAGGGACATAATAGATGATGGGGTATGATGCATGCAAGACTTTTTGTAGTTTCAAACTATGATCTCAAATCGTTTGAATGTTCTTTCTCTTCTTCTCAAGGTTGGCAAAGTACTGTAGGACAGCATCATAGCAGAAGACAAACTGGTCAACACTCTGCACCATGGAGATTCTCTGTTTGCGGAGTTGCTGCACGGTATAGAACACCAAATCCTCTTCAGTCTTCCAAATGTCAATGGCAAAGTTTCCAGGGTCTGATGCCTCCGAGAGCTTCTTGCATCCAATCTTCTTGAATGCCTCCAAGATGACATCGATGGTGATGAACACACCAGTTCTTCCGCATCCAGCAGAGCAGTGGACGACAACGGGACAGCTCTCATCTCTCAAGAACTGGTCCTTGACCTTCATCAAGTTGATCAACTCCTCGTACTTGACAACACCAAAGTCAGGCCAGCACTGGAGGTGCAGCTGGTGGACTGTTCTCTTCTCGCCTCGCTTGGTCAACTCAATAGTGCGCACAGTCAAGTTCTCAATGCCCTGGAAGTCGTTCTCCTCACTGACAAGATGCACAAGAGAGCTCTCCTGCCAATACACATCTGACTTGCGCATGCCATTCTCGCTCAAGTTGGTCAATGAAATGATCACCTCCACATTGTTGGACCATACAACCTTCCAGAAGTCGTTGATTGTGGCAGGTAGCGGGGCCTGTGTGGCAATGTACTTCGCCGTTGGGTTGATCTGTGGCACACTCAGGAAGTTTGCGTTGAAGTAGTCGTCTGTTTTCTTGAAGGAGGCTGAGGATGATGCGCACGAGCTTGGTGAGGCTCCCGCTGTCGAGTTCGATCTCACGTACAGCTGCCCAGGACCATACAGAGGTGTACCAGCAGCGCTGATTGGGGATGGCATGAGCTTGACACGTGAGTGCTCGTATGGGAGGATGTTTGGATATCTGTTCTTGAAGCCGTACTCGGATCCCTTGAGTGTGATGAGTTCTCCTGGAGATTGATTCACATTGGAATTTGGTGAGCGAGTGGAGCCGGCGGATGATTTTCTTCTCTGGACTGAGGCACCAATGCGTGCGTTCTCCATGGTTTCGATGGTGATGAAGTTGTTCACAATAGCATCCACGGCATCCTTGTGTGCGTAGCGGTGGAGCCACTCTGGAAGCTCTGTTGGACTGTCGAATTCTGGTGCCTTGAGTGCTGTGGACTTGATGTCTGGTACGGCATTGTTGTTCTTCAATGACATGAGGAAGGATGAGGCAGGGTCTGCTGATGGCAAGACAAAGTTCGAAAAGACCGTGTGTGCTGATCCAGTGGACTCTGGTGCCACGGAGGCTTTGAACTTGGAGTAGTCGATCAAGGACTCAGATGCAGGTGATGAAGGTGTGTCGGCATTCTCAAACATGGAGAATCCGCGGTCAACAATGTAGAGGTCGACGTTCTTGTCGTAGTCTGTCACAGAATCCTGGAACTTCTTGATGATCTGGTGCAAGTGGAGCGAGCAGTGCTTGATGTCCGACGACGAGTCGTAGAAGATGACACGGAGGTCTCTCTCGCTCTCGAGCTTGGACTGCAACTCCTTCTCCTGTGAGGCCACCATGGTCTTGAAGATGTTGCTCAAGTGGAACGACGACCGCTTCAGGAGAGTCGTGGGAACGCATATACTGAGTGCATCCTTGACGCGTGAGGAGTTGTACTGGTTGAATGGTCTGAGATCGAGGATCACCACGTCGATGTTGTCCTCCTGTGCCGGGTGTGAGATCCTCAAGAACTCTTTCACGGAGGCGATGGACTGGACGCCTGTTCCCGAGCAGTTGGTGAACTTGCCGCTGGAGTGTGCCGCTGCGTTGAGATGCTGTGGGAGCCTGGACACAGCTCGTTGGAGATCCGATGGGTTGAAGGGCTGCGATGGCGGGCTGACGGTGATCTTGATCTGAGGCACTGGAGGCAGTGGGGGAAGTGGCTTTCTGTCGAGCAACATCTTGGGCGTGGACACGGGCGACGAGGACTTGGAGACGATGCTGTTTAGCGCCACCGAAGAGTTGACGCCTGCGAGAGAAGAAGCGCCTGGAGGAGCCGTTCCACGGGGACTGGCACTGGCGGTAGAGGACGAGCTGCTCTTGTCGAAGGGGAAGTAGCTGTGGCACTCAGGAGGCAGACGGGGCGACGATTCTGTGGAGGCCATGTGGCGTTTGGAGTCGTTCCAGCCGAGTTGAGGTTGGAGCTGAAGTTGAGGTTCCGGAGCAGATGAGGAGCGTGTTACACAGGGGATACTGCGGGGCCACTGGGAGCTTTTTAGGCGGGGGCTCTGTGGCGGAAGGGAACTGTGTGGGAGAAGTGTGTAGACAGGAGTGTTCTCTGGAGGAAGCTCTGGGGAATAAAAGGAAAAGAAGGCTGCCTGGAAGTTGGTGAGCTTTTGTTTTGGTTTGGGCGCAGCCCGGTGGGATGTGCCAAATGTTATTTTTGTCGCGGGCTGAGCCGGTCATTCCAGGCAGCCAGGCAGAGCCTCCCCCCCCCC
>PPNT02000048.1:0-100079 GCA_003708285.2 Petasospora xylosilytica | reverse complement strand
ACTATCTTCACTCCCTACTTTTCATTCAGCACGTTATATCAAACTGATTTATAGACCAGAGAACAGAATGAATGTACACATATAAAAAAAAAAAAAAAAAAAATACCTCGAAGAAAGCAGGACGACAGAGCACCGCTTCAAACAAACCCACACTTCACACTCCCACCGCTGCTAGGCTTTTGTTCATTTGGTTCGTCGCTGGAAAGCTTCATAGATGAGATAATGAATCCAAGTTCGTCCCCATCTGAATGGAATGGCAGCACGCAGGACGCTGATCATGGCTTGCCTCCACCCCCTCACCGCAACGGCCAGCATCACCACGGAACCAAAAGAGTGGTGACAAATCCACCGAAATCAAATAACATCAGGAAACGTCTGAAGAGAAAGGTGTCCAAGATTCAGCAGGAGTCTTTCCAACAGACGCACAAGCAGGACCCTTTGTTGTATTGGGATGTTTCTGAGAAGACTCAGTCGGCTCCCGTTGAGAGAATCAAGAAATTACACATCTATGACTTTGACAACACACTCTTCAAATCACCGTCTCCGAATCCGAATCTATTCCATGAGTCTTCTGTGGGGATTCTCTCTTCTCCTGATATGCTCTCAAATGGTGGATGGTGGAAGGAGCCGCTTGTTCTCCGAAACTTGGGTCAAGGCTGGCGTGAAGAAAGTTCAAGGGCTTGGGAAGGCTTTTGGAACGAGGATATTGTTGAGCTCTTGAAGTTGTCATGTGAGGAAGAAGGCACATTGACTATTGTGATGACTGGAAGGCAGAGGGATCTCTTCACACCCTTGATCAAGGAGATGCTCAATACCAAAGGCCTTTTGAAGGGACTGGATGGGTTGATGCTGAAGAAGGGGGCGTTCTCGTCTACAATTGACTACAAGACGCAGGTTCTCGTTGATTTACTCAATCACTACACTGAAGTTCATGAAGTGACCCTTTTCGATGATAGAAAGAGCCAGTTGAATGGATTCTCAAAGTGTTTGAAAGAGTATGCCGAGGCAGTCAGACCGTCATTGATCTACAATATGATTCCAGTATTCTCTGAACCAGCATTCCTTGATCCCAAAGCAGAGAGGGAACTTGTACAAGAAATGGTGAACCATCACAACACCTCCAAGCCAAAGGTAACGAAACCTCCAACAGCCCATCACACTTACTCTCTCAGAAAGAGTTTACTGTTCCAAGCATACATTCTTGATGCTGATTCCAGGGCCTGTATCATTAGTACGTTGGTTGACAAGTTCCCGGAAATCATCACAGATGACGTGAAGAGCTTCTACAAGTTCCATGCAGATGCCATTCCAATTGTCCGTGGCAACATGTCTAAAGTGGTCAAGGCAAAGGTGGCTGAACAGCCTGAAGAGGTTGAATGGAGGATGTACAGCATTGGATACTCAGATGACGTTGTTTCGGTGTGTGTTACGCCTGTGAACGCTGACCACGTCCAATCATTTCAACACCCTCCTGTCCTGGGAATTGCCAGCAAGGGCAAAAACGCAGGAAGAAAAGATGTAACAGAGTACGAAAAGGTTAAAGAATGGATTCCAATTCCTCAACATATTAACCTACCTACTTTCAAGACCAAAGTGGGAAGTATCGGATTCTTGAAGATTGTTCAAGAAGGTGGCCCAGGAAAGAAGAAGGCACAACAAAACGGCACCGAGCTTCAAGATGGGCTCCCGTGAATACCTCAATCTTCCTACAAATGAATCACGAAAGTCATTCATGCAGAAATGAAATCTTTCTTTACTTGTAGATGCTAGTGGATGTAGGAACGCACCGGCCCAGAGACTCACTTCAAGACGTTGAATCCCAAAAGGCACTGAGACTGTTCCTCATGAATGAACATGGACGTTGCTTTTTGCACAAGATCGGCACCACAAGAACGTAGTTTTCAATCCGTTTCAAGTGGGATTTGACTAAATGTGCAGAGGTTAGACCATCAGAGTCACCGGCAGAGGCCATGCTAGTGTACGAGTGTACACCTGTACATGGGACAGTAGCAAGTCCGGCACGTGTTCTCTGATCCTGTGATTCAGCATCTCAACAGCCAAACTTGAGGAGATGCCGAATACGGGGAAGTCTGTGTGATTGGTCTTCTTACTGAGGGCAGAGAGAGGGCGAAGTTGAAAGAGGACCCACTGGAAAATTTCTTTGAGTGGAGCGTGGCCCATCACAATTCTGAAAACGCGAAAAGTTCAGACTCCAAACGCGAAGAGGACGCGTCTTCTCTTCTACACCGCCGCAGACTTCTGGCTCAAAAAGCTCAACCCCTCTGCAATTGAGTCAATATTCACCGCAATGGAAGTCCACAGTCTCACTGTTCATTGGCACGATGGCGAGCAGCCAGTTTACAGCGCCCACTTCCAGCCAACTCCGAACAATCAGCCCTCCCAGAGGCTGGCCACTGGAGGAGGAGACAACAACGTCAGGCTTTGGAGGCTGGTCCGCAATGCTGACGGCACACAGAAGGTTGAGTACCTCTCAACACTGGCCAAGCATACACAGGCAGTCAACGTTGTGCGCTTTGATCCGAAAGGCGAACTTCTTGCTACTGCCGGCGACGACGGCTGTGCCATGATCTGGAAGAAGTCAGACGAAGTTGTCCGTGAATTTGGCGCTGATCCCGATGAAGATGCCACTGAGTCCTGGGCAATGACAGTCCTTTGTCGTTCAAGTTCATCTGAAGTCTATGATCTCGCTTGGTCTCCTGATTCCAAGCACATTATCACTGGCTCCACTGACAACATTGCTCGTGTCTATGACGTCTCCAACGGACAACAGGTTGCCCAGATCACAGACCACAGTCACTACGTCCAAGGTGTCTCTTGGGATCCAAAAGGGAAGTTCTTGGCCACACAAAGTGCAGACAGATCTGTCCATGTCTACCTTCTGAAAGACATGAAGCCTACTGTGTTGCAGAAGAGTTCAAGGTCCGAGCTTCCAACGAGACAAGCTGGTGAAGGCGCTGCTTCTGACCCATCAGAGAGACCTCTCGATTTCACTTCACTCAAATCATCCATGCTGTACCATACAGAATCTCTACGATCATTCTTCCGTCGCCTCACATTCTCCACAGATGGCAACTTCCTTCTCGCACCAGCAGGTATATTCAAGAACACCCAGGATCAGGACAAGGATGAACCATTGAACACAGTCTACATCTACACGCGAGGTGGCCTCAACAAACCACCAGTGGCACATCTTCCAGGATATAAGAAGCCAGCACTGGCAGTGGCATTCTCTCCTGTCATATATGATCTTGACAAGGAGTCCAAGACCAACGTCTTCGGTCTGCCATACAGAATGGTCTATGCCGTTGCTACTGTTGACTCGGTCCATGTGTTTGATACGCAAGCCACCGAGGCACTCGGATCGGTCTCCAGTATCCATTATGGTACTTTGACAGACATCACGTGGAACAGCAACGGTCAAGACCTCCTCGTCAGCTCCACGGATGGATTCTGCACCAACCTTCACTTTGACTCCGATTCATTTGGAATACCGCTGCAAGTCGATTACAAGACTCTTCTTCCTGAGATTGACATTGATACAAAGTTTGATTCGCCAAAGTCTGTCAAGAGAAGAGCTGCCCCAATTACATCATCAGCGGCAAACACGCCGATCCGCGTCAAGCCTTCAATGGCATCTATCCCATCATCACCATTGGCTCCACCACCCCAGTCAACGCCTTCCGGTCCCGTGAACCTCATCAGCCATCTCATTAAGAAGAAGAACCCAGAGCAATCCCAGTCCCTGCCTCCTAAGGAAGCGCCAGCTACAACAACCGCTGTTGTTGAAGAAAAGCCAGATGTGGTGATGGTTGATGCGGAACCAGTGATACACACACCTCCAGTCAAACAGAAGAAGCGCATCTCGCCAACATTGATGACTACGACTACACAAAATCCATCCATTTAGTTTTTATGCCATTCATTAGTTGATACACGTCGTTCCATACTCGCGGATTCATTAGCAACGCCCCACATAAGCCACACGCGCCTACTTCTCCAGCGCACCCAGGTCCTGTTCGTTCTTCAACTGTGACTCGAGTCTCTTTCTGGCCTTGAGGATCATCTCCGCCTTCTTCTCCTGGAGGGTCTGGGCTCTCTTGTTGGCGTCGTCCGACCACTGCATCTTCTTCGATGTCGTGGCGTCCGCGCTCTCATCAACACCGTACTTCTTCAGCAAGTTCTCAGGCTCGATCTTGCTCTGTGCCCTGCCTGAAGTCGATGCCCCTGTAGTCGTGGAGGCCGCCTGGGCAGTGTATCCAGGTGGGAAGGGGAGTGTGCCCTCCGAGAGGATGCGCTCCACGGTAGCCTCGACGGAGCCGCTTCTGAGAAGGTCGTAGCGGATCTGGGCCTCGCTCACCTGTGGCGCAAGCTGCTGCACCACCTCAATCATGTCTGTAGTAACCTGGCGACGAGGAGCTCCTGGGTTTGCTGGTGGGGCATGTGCGGCGTTGTTGTTGCGCTGCTGCTCGTTGCGGTTACGCGTGCTGGCAGGTGTGTGGAAGTCCGGCTCCTCCTCCGAGTTGACGAACCATCTGAGGAAGACGAAGGCGACGATAAGGAGGATGATGAATGTTAATGTGGTGCCGTCCATTGTGGGTGTTGAGTGAGATTGGCAGTTGTCCAAACGTTAGTGGAAAGTTATAAAGTAGAAGATGGTGGCAACTCTCCATCGGCCTGTGGAATTTCGACAGCGCGCGAACGAAACACGCCTCCTTCGGCGGGCTGCGTGGAGCACACTTGATACAAAGCACAACACTCACACATGAACTAACGATAGGAATTAACTCGTAGAAAGTTCATGACAATGTAATTACATATATCATCATCCAGAAAAACTCGTGCGAACCGCCCGCACACCACCGACTCATCCGCGGAAGTTCAACTTGAAGGTCTTATCCTGGTTGTTCACCCTGTAGAGGAAATTCGTGATAATCTCACTCTCTTTGATGATCTGGGCCTGGAGGTGCTTCTTCACAGCAGAGGCAAGCTCAGGCTTCGTTACCCTATCTTTGGACTTGTACGTATGCGACTTCTGCCCTACCTCAGACTCAAGCAGATAACCAGCCATAGTCTGCGAGCTCTTGGTCGGAAGCTTGTACATCTCCTTGTACTTGCGAAGTGTTGAGTCTGGGAGTGACTCGAAGTCCATCGGATCACTCGGCGCCTTGTCTTGTGGTCCATTCGATGTGATGTGACGAGCAAGAAGCTCTGCCTGTGCTGCTTGGGCAGCAGCGTTACGTGCCTTTGTAGATGCACGCGAGTTGGGGTTGGCGCCTGTGTTTGGGCCCTCCGTTTCTGATGCTGATGGATCTCTGGCGACTCTTGGAGGCATGACTGTGAATGGAGATGGTTACTGGTTTGACGGTGTGTCTAGTGGTCAGGATAAGCACTTCTGGGCTTGTTTGGAGAGACAGGAAAACACTCGCAGCACTTTCACGAACTCCCGCACCAAAGCGTGCCCCTGCTCAAAATTCGCTAAGGTCTCACTCCAAGTTCATCACTCCTCATCTTCTCATATTCTACAATGTGTAGGACACTACAAGGTGTTGAAGGAGAAACAATCATCGTCTCTTGAGTCGGGGTATTAGAACATTAGTGGTTGTGGTATGTGGATGACAAAAATGTGTAACAGTACAGTTCGTTGGCGTTAAAAAGTGAGGTTCACCTTCTCTCTCAATGCATCCTTGATCAATGCAAGCTTCTCATCCAATCCAATGTCCTCTTCGACACTTGGGAATCCGTTGCTCTTCAACACTGCATGGAGGAAGCATGTCTCCGAGCTGCGGTCTGGTGAGATGTATGTGATGACAGAACCAGTCTGTGAAATGCAGATTTTGTGATGGTCTTTGAAGTTGAACTGGAACGAACCGTTGCTCAACTCCAACATGACGAACAGTTCTTCTCTTGTGTATCTTCTCAAGAAGATCTCCTCATGCTCCATCACTGAATTGTCGTCGTCAGAAACCTTGCACAAGTTGGTCTTCATGTATCTGGCAAAGAACTCTGTGATCTCAACTTGTCTGGCCAAGTATGATGGAACGTCGTTGACACTGTGCTCGTTGGCCAACCATCCTTCCTGAGGATCATTGACGATGTACCAGAAAGCGTCAGAGTGGCTGATGCGTAACAGTGTGTTGCCGTCGTTGAACAAGACACCAATGTCATCTGTTGACAACTGGTAAGAGAATCCGTGCTTGTTGGAGTAATCGACCCACTTGCTGATCAAGATCGGTGTTCTCAGCTCCTCATCTGGTTGTGGAATGTTTCTCATCCTGGATTGACGCTCAGCAATATAGATACCATTCAATGTGTTGGCACACTCCTGTTTGAGAATGACGTCAGACAGCAATGTTTGTCTTCTCATGCCTTCTTCCTCAAGTCTTCTTGCTTTTCCGAGTTTTCCCTCCTGATACTTTCTTGATCTGGCGGCAAGATCTGTGACTTCTCTGTACTTGCTCTTGGTGTTTCCAGGTGACAACGACTGAGGCAAGAGTGCCTTTGGTTTCTCGGATTCCAAATCTGTCTTGAGGATCTCGACAGGGTTGGCGTGGGATGTGTGGATCAAACCAGCCTTACGCTTGATGTTGAGGAAGTTCAGCTGAGACTCTGCCTTTGTCAAATCAGAGAAATCAGGCTCTGCCACCAAAGTCTCCACAGAGATTCTTTCTGGGAAAGGACCCTTAAAGAAGTCATACTCCAAAATCTCGTCAAGTGTAGGTCTCGTAACTGGATTGGTGGTCAAAATTGCTCTGATCAATGATTTAGCCTCTGATGAAATTGGCTTGTCTCTTGGGAAGTGGTAGTCGTTCTGCTTGATTCTCTCATAGATCTCAGAAACGTCCTTAGACTGGAAAGGTGGCTTACCAATCAACAAAGCATACATCATCACACCAATGGACCAAATGTCAACTTCGTAGCTGTGTCCAGTTTGCTTTCCTGTCAAGACCTCTGGGGCAATGTAGTTTGGAGTACCACAGATGGTGTATTTGCGGTCAGAGCTGCTCTGCAATACAGCCGCCAAACCAAAGTCACCAATCTTCAAGTTCATATCTGGGTCAAAGAAAATGTTTCCAAGCTTCAAGTCTCTGTGGATCACTCTTCTTGTGTGCATGTATCTGATTCCACCAATGATTTGGGTCATGAAGAATCTGACTTCAGGTTCAGTGAGAACCTTTCTCTTCTTCAGCAAATCCATCAATGACTGGTTTGGACAAATCTCGAGAAGGATGTAAACATTGACATCATCTTCAAAACAATCAACAAACTGGACAACATTTGGATGCTGCATACTCTTGTGGATCTTAATCTCAGAAAGAAGCTTGGTCTTGGTCTTGTCTGTCTTGATGGAAGCCTTGGCGACGGTCTTAGCAGCGAAAACTTGACCACTGTCATCTCTGATCTGGAAGCATCTTGCGAAGCCACCTTCACCCAAGAAAAGACCTCTCTTGTAGTCCTTACCTGTTCTTGTACGAATCAAAGACGGTGGGGTCTTGCACAAAGCAGACAGCTTCTCTCTCTTCTTCTTAGCCTTCTCCCTTGGTTGGTGGGTCTCCTTGTGAGCTTTGGCGACTTCAATGTTCTCGTTGTCAGTCTTCCTCGTGGACTTCAAAGGAGTCACATTAGCTCTGGAGTTGAGCTCTCTGGCGCCCAAAGGCTGCAATGGCTGTGCTCTGACAGAAGCCATGATTGGTCAAATGTGTGTACAAAAGCAAGTCGTCAGGCGAAGCGGCAAATTTGTGATGAATAGAACAAAGCTTGTTGGATGGTAGACAAAAGTAGATCACTTTTGAGCGTGGCGGCAAAACACAGCTGACGGTATGCGTGTAGCGCTGGTGTTGTTGATGGGAGAGACCACAAAGAATGAAGTGTGGAAGAGAATTCCCGGCGGGAGAATGCGAATGGGGAGGGGGAAGTGAGGTGGATGAAGCCGCTGTGGTCCGTGTTCTCCTTTGTCTGTGTCCAGCAAAGTCTGCGGGTTCTTTTTGTGTGTGTCCAGTGAAACAGTAAGTTCTTGAGGGTGTGTGGGAGTTGTGTTGTCGAGCGCTGAGGCAGCTAGTTATACTCTGTGTGTGTTTTCGTGAGCGACGTCCGAAAAGGGAAATATGTAAATAATAACAATGCAATGGTTCGCGGCCCTGGCCGTTTTAGATCGAATCGGGCGAAAACGTCAACACATGAATCGAGAAGATAAAACAGAAGAGACAGAGACGTTTCATCAGAGATCATCTTTGATAAATCACCTTCAAAGTGTATCGTGGTGGGGATGAGTCCTGGTTGCAGAGAAAGAGCTGGTTTTGTGTTCCGTCGCCATGACGACAACGACCGATCCAGCGTCTATCTCCAGAACTGAACCACATCCATTCTTTCTACGCAACACCTGCCGCGGTTCAACACAGCTGTTGTCTCGAATCCATGATCATTTGTTAACGATTGATGATTTAGTTTGATCTGTCGCTTGTATTATTGTTCCAGGAACGAGTCGGCTGTTTCCAAGTCATCAGGTTCACCTTCCCCGGAGAAACAAGCACAGAGTGTTCATACCATTTTCGCGTGGCTTATGTAAGATATTAAGTAAGCCAATTGATTTTAGCCGTGCGGGTGATTTTTGGCACTTCCCTTCAAAGTTCACGCCACTGCAAGCGAGTATTGACACCTCCATCGCTTTTTATGTTAGAGGCTCATAATCATTTTATAATTTGTTCGATAGTAACGTGCAACTTCTCGTGCGATCCACGCTGGTTTCTTCACGTTTGTAGGCGGCCGCTTGCACGAGGGCCAGAATCCGGGGTGAATGGTGATCTGTGATGATCGATCAGATTCACTCTGCATGTATCGATCTGATCAAGCTCATATAACCAGGTGGCCTCACATACATACTACAAATTACAAATCTTTGATTTGTGATTCGTGAAATGATGTTTGTGCTAAGCGTGTTGGTTAACCCAGGTCTTGATGTGTTGACTACGTTATCTCTGACAAGCTACCCAGCACTCTGTCGAACGATGGAGGTATCATGTCACATGGTTAGCATGAGAGGATTGCTAGTCTAGTTACGTGGTTTAATGAGCTAATGTATTAGGTCCACTGATTATATAGGAGGGGCGTTCAACTCCCATGAACCCACACCGCCTAGTGGCATGCAAGGAAGGCTAAACCTGATCTTGTCTTCGACTTCTCTAGATGGTCCTGTTTTGAAGGTTTCAGATGGTGATGCACCCCTTCCTGATCTAAAGGGGCTCCGCTGGTCATACTGGTGTACCTACGTCGAGCAAGGGGAAGCTCTAGGCCCTTCTAAAGACTCGAAGAGTACTGCCACTGTACAAGGGTTATCTGTGTCACTTCCCTCATGAGCCTCGTTATCTGAGGCATAGAAAGATTCCCAGCTGGCGCAAGAAGTTCTGTCATCTAAGGGCTTGAGTGCATGTCCCCCATTCCGCGTTGTCGTGACACTAACAATAGCCCCGCTCCTATCAGTCTGGTGGGTGTCTCTACAGGCATAAAATTGGACTAGTTCTTTGCATAGCCACACAGATGGCTTATGTATCTAATTTAGGCTCAAATCCGCTGAATCCTGTGCCGGCGCTGGAGTTCGTTTTCTAACAATAAATCCTGCTTTCAGAGGTTCAACATTCTAGATCGCGCTTCTCAGCAGTAGCGCTATGCATAGGCTCGGAGCAAAAAATTATCGACACAAACTACGGTTGGCACCTTTTTGCTGGTAGGTGGATGCTTCAAATACTGTTCTTCTCCCCAGAGTACTGGCCCTCTCCTCTGCTCAGAGCCTCCTGCCGCTCGCACTAGCTTCTCCTCGAAGGCCGCCCGCTTATCGCGCCAAAACAGCCCCTTCGCCACTTCTCCTACCACTCCGCTGTGTCACTTTGTCTGGCCCAGGCACGCCCCACCCACCCAGACAAACTACGAGTCAGACCTTCTGTCTTCTCCTTCTCCTTCACCCGCCTCATCACAGAAGCCTGTCAAGTGTCAAGCACCATGGGCCAAGTCTCCAGCACACAGGGCGGCTACCAGGGCCCGGCCTACACCAGTGAGGGGCTCCTCCTCTCTAAGCTCGTTATCCAGACACGCCAGGAGCAGCGACGCGTCATCAAGGTGGATCCTGTCACAGGCTCTCTGCTGCTTCCTCGGGAGAAGCCGTTTCTCACCTTCACCCAGAATACCCGTGATGGTGAATACCCATTCCTGCTCAACTGCTCGTCATCAGATGTGATATCAGTACACTTCAGACTCGACAACACACTCATATCCTCAGTCGGTACAGACACATTCCCTGTGCTCTCCAACATTGATCTCAATGTGTTTGATGAGGCTCACGAGCCGATTTTGAAGTCACACTTTGCCTCTAAGATTGTCTTCAATGGAACAAGTGAAAGGAGCACTATGGACCCGAGTGTTGTTGAACTCACATCAGAGAGTAATGAGTTTGTCGTGACCGTTGCATTCAAGGATCTTCCTCGCTTTGGAAAGACCTACATCACCATTACCAGTGAAGTTGAGGAGATCTTCAAGACGATTCTGTTCATCCAGCAAGACGAAAATGCAGTTGACCCGGCGTTGACAAATGCCACATACAAGGACTCTCTCTATGCATTCCCGAACGACGGTCAGGAGTTCAGACGCACACTGGTACAGCTGGAAGAACACACACATACATTCAAGTCTCTCCTGAAAATTGCTATCAAAAAGGCACAGTCCGTTGATGAGGCCACACGACACCTGGCTCTTGCGAGATCTGCATTTGCAAGCTCTCTCTCCGATCTCTCCAACTATGCTAGGGCTATTGAAAATCCGTTGATGTTTGACGTTATCAATGATCTGATTCCAGTTCTCACTGACAAGTCCACTGCTGACATTGATGAGTCAAATGTGTTCACGAGATGCATTGTTGGTCCACTCACTCAGATCTACAACTCCGACATCAAGCTGCTCACCAACAGACGCAAAATCTTCTATGATCAGGCGCGTGAGTTCTACTCCAAGGTCAAAACGATCGCAGACCTCCCAGACAACGAAAGACTCAAGATTCAGATTACTTATGAGCTGACAAGATTTGACTACTTCCAGTATCTTAATGAGTTCCGCAACGGTCACTCTGTCAGAAACCTACTCTTCAACTTCTCTGCTTACTTGGAAAACTTCAACAAGGGTTTGTACGCACCAACCATTCACATCAACTCCTCAAAGGCCCACTTCTACTACCAGAACTTCTACAAGTACAAGGGTGATCAACAACGTATGAGAGGTGAGATTGCCAGTATTCACAGTATCGCTCTTCTTCCGCCATTGGCTTCATCTGCTCGTCTCATTCCTTCAGCAAACCAACACACGCCTACATCTTCTGTCTCTTCTATTGGCTTTCCGAAGTCTGTTTCTGACCCAGCACTCAATGCCTCCAAGTCAGGTGTTCTTCCAACTCTTGGTGGTCAAAACAAAAGTGGCTGGCATAAGCAGTTGGTTGTCATCTCTGAGAATCTCCTGAGTGAATACGTTGAGTGGTCTGAAGAGAAAGAAGGCAAGTTGAGATGCTCCCCAGTTGACTTGACATTTGCATGTATCAAGCCTGTTGACACCATCAGAGATCGTCAGTACTGTATTGAGATCATCACACCATCCAACACGAAGAGGGTGCTCCAGACTGAGAGCGAGGTTGAGAGAGACTCTTGGATCCAGGCTCTTACGACTGCATCTGCTTTGAAGGCCAGCAACAATCAGTACAACAGACCCAGATCTCCAAAGTTGGACAGAAGAGTCACCAACACACAGAGCAAGAGATTCAGCTCCATCAAGATGGTGTTGGACTCTCCTGGTGATGTCAAGAGCGATCCTTTGAAGCTTGTTCGTGAAGTTGATGTGTCTAATCAACTCTGCTGTGACTGTGGCACCTTGAAGCAGGTTGAGTGGATCTCTATAAATCTCCTTGTTGTTGTTTGCATCGACTGTGCTGGTGCTCACCGCTCGTTGGGCTCGCATATCTCCAAGATGAGATCATTGTCGTTGGATGGCAAATCGTTTGGATCTAGGGAGTCTCAGATGCTTCTCTACCATGTCTCCAACAAGTTTGCCAACGCATATCTTCAGGGATCTTTGCCAGCTGCAGACAAGTTGAAGCCTACGTCGACCAGCATTGAGAGAAAAGAGTTCATCATCAACAAGTACATGAAGAAGAAGTATTTGACACCAGAGCCAGGCTTCAATGCAAATGAGTCTTTGATTAAGGGTGTCCACTCTGCAAACGTTCCTCTTGTTCTCAAAGCTTTGGCCTATGGAGGAAACACCAAGATGGTCGTCATCAAGGATGTCCGTGGAGAGAAGAAAGACGTCACGTTGTTTGAGTATTCTCTGACTCACTGTCATGGTACGCCACATGAGCCTATCTTTGATGTTTCTCATCTTCTTTCGTTGAATAACACACCATGTGGTGACAAAGTGGCTCCAGTTCTTGATCTGAACGAACACCAGAAGAGATTCTGGTCATCCAAGATTATCACTTCATCATCCCAAGTCACACAACAGAAGAAGAATTCGACCCTTCCAGAACCAGAAGCTCCTCAACAGCCACCCAAGACTATAAAGAGATCCGCTTCGCTGATCCTCAAGAGAAGCTCGAGCTACACTGGACGAGACGCTGAGACAAAAGCTGCATTGAAAGACAGGCCAAACAGAGTGAGCAGATTCAAGATACTTCAACCATTTAAGAGCAGTGTTTGAGCTTTCTTTTGTTCTTGGTGGTTATCGCTCCTTTGTTTCCACGTTGTTGTCGTTGTTTCCCCGCGCCGCCAGTTTTGTGGCACTGCGCGAGCTGGATCTCCACATAAGACAAAGCGGCGAACTATCTCTACAACAAACTGTGATGGTGTTGGCTTTCTTGGCTGGGACGCTTGCTCTATCATTGAGAAGACTATTGCTCTTTCGGTCTGTCCTTGCAGTGTTCTCTTACCCGCTAGGTTTTGCTTCCAGCTTCATCTGCTATTTTCCCCGTCGTCTTGATCATTACTTGCATTTTCCACCAACAACAAGCACCCAAGAAAGAACATGGACATGACTTTTGGAGAGGAAGATCCCACATCGTTGTATGATGTCTACGAGTGTGTTGGTAAGGGCAACTTTGGTGATGTCTACAGAGCTGTTGAGAAGAGCAGCCAGAAAATCGTTGCTGTCAAGGTGATCAATCTTGATGAGTCTGATGATGATATCTCCGTCTTGGTTCAAGAGATTTCCTTTCTCGCTTCATTGAGATCAAAGTACATCACTCAGTATTATCAGGCTCTTGTCAGTGATGTCAACTTGTGGATTGTCATGGAGTACTGTGGTGGAGGTTCGTGCGCTGAGTTGTTGAAATGCTTCAAGCGTTTGACTGAAGAGACCACAAGCTTCATCATCAGAGAGACTTTGAAAGGGTTATCATATTTGCACTCTCAGAATAAGATACACCGTGATGTCAAAGCTGCTAACATCCTCTTGACTGAGACTGGCCATGTCAAGCTTGCTGATTTTGGCGTCTCTGGACAGATCACTGCTACCAAGGCACGCAAAAACACATTTGTTGGAACCCCATTCTGGATGGCCCCTGAAGTTATTGTTAAGGCAACAAAGTCGGGATATGATGAGAAGATTGACATCTGGTCATTGGGCATAACTGTCATTGAGTTGGTCACAGGTGCTCCTCCATTCTCTGAGTGTGAGCCTATGAAAGCATTGTTCAAGATTCCCCGGTCACCATCACCAAACTTGAGCTCCACAGAGTTTAGCGAGTCCATCAGAGAGTTTGTGAGGTTTTGCTTGCTCAGAGATCCACTGAAAAGACTAGCTGCCCAGACATTGTTGAGAACCCAATTCATCAAGATGTATCGGAAGAGTTTCCCGTTGGTTCCCTTGATACGAGAGAAGAAGATCTGGCTTACTCTGCGCAACCGCCGTCGTAAGGTACCACGCCATCCACTTGGAGAGAAGCTCTATGATGAGAGCGAAGCCACTTTCCGATGGAACTTCAGTTTGTCTCGCAGGAGTCCTGCCATGATTACAAATGGGACTGGTGATGGCTACAGCAACGCCATTGGTGACACTTCTCCAGAATCACAAGTCAGTCCTTTGGGTGACGGGTGCTACTCCCCGGGAACTCCTATGACTTCTCCTGGTCCTGTTGAGACTTATTCCCCCATGGCTGAACTTCAGGTATCCGCTGGTGGTGAGCTTGTCGACAGTTCTGAGCGTGAACTTGCCGAAACTTCTGCCGATTCTCTGGATTCAATTGTTGTACACACGCCTGTTCCTGCATACGTTGAAGTTTCCCAGAAGAACACCCGTCATCCTGTTGTTGAGAAGCATGCTACGGTGAGACGGATGAAAGCTCGTCATCCACCGCGGCCTCCTCAAGGAATTGACTACTTGAACGATGTGATCCTCCACTCCTTAAAGGGTGTCTACCGCAGGGCACAGACACAAGATACCAAAGATGCTGTGAGCTCTCTTGCTCGAGAGTTTATGAGAGGTGAGAGAGAACAGCCAGGTTTGTCAGAGGCTCTTTCAGAAGAGATTTGGACGAGAATGTGCCGTATTATGGAGTCTTCTTGAACCATTAAAGGGACAGTACAATTTAATGCATTAATGATCACAATCAAATCCGTAATATTTCAGTTCCCTTTGATAAAAGGTGTGGTCGACTTGCTCTTATGAGTTACCATGCTCGAGATCAGTGCATGCGAGCTGCGGGAACCGAGATCCGCTTTTGTGGTACTTGAGCCATCCAAGCTGGGGAAGTTTTCCTCCAGTCATACCCGATTTTGTGTAAAGCGCCTATCTCATGCTATTTTACTGTCAATTGATATCTGCCTCTTTACATCTTCTGTTCAGCTGGCTACCTCGCTTTACAACACTTTACCGATGAGGTTCTTCACACTTGTCGCATCTCTTGTCCTTGCGGGCACCGTCCTCGCTCATCCAGCAGACCGTGTCATTTCCTCCGGTTCCAAGCCACTCTCTCCAGTTGTGGACACCATCAATGACGGTCCAGTATCACGCCAGAGCACAAACGCGTCCAGTGATGTCGAGGAGGAGGCCTCTGAGCCTGCGGAGAACACATACATTGTCGAGGTGCCAACGCAGTGCTTGCATGACTCCTACACCATCCACACCCAAGCAGACCTTGATGTCTTGTCCGACCTGTGCACAGATATTGTGGGATCCATCTACGTCAGCAACTACTACAGTCCAGTCATTGACACGGGCAACATCCAGACTATTGGTGGTGACTTCAGCGTTTCCAACGCGACCAACTTGGTGAGGGTTCACCTTTCAAAGGTTGCTGTCATTGGTGGTACGTTAAGATTGAACGAGTTGACCTCATTGACCTCTGTTATGGCTCCAGCTTTGAACACTGTTACCGCTATTGACTGGAGAATCTTGCCGATCTTGAGTACGGTCAACTTTGACAGTGGCATCATTGATGTCAAGAGTGTCACCATCTCAGACACTTCATTGATTGGATTCTCAGGATTTGATGTCGATACTTTGGAGGTCTTGAACATCAATAACAACAGATTCATGGACACCATCACTGCCAATGTCAGAGGTGTCAACCAGCTGTTGAGTATCAGTTCCAATGCCAAAGGTGCCATTGTCAGTATGCCAAACTTGGAGTACGCAAACAATGTGACCATCAGAGACGTGAGTGCCTTGTCCTTGCAGAGCATTGAGGGAGTTAACTCATCCATGGAGTTGATCAACAACAACTTCGAGTCTGTCAAGTTCCCAAAGTTGAGGGCTATTGGTGGCACATTGAGTCTCATTGAGAACAGTGCAGTCAAGGACATTGAGTTCCCAAACGTTGAAGAGGTTGGTGGTGGCTTGATGATTGTCAACAACACCATGTTGAACAAGATCAACTTCTTCCCGAAGTTGAGAACAGTTGGTGGTGCACTTGAGTTTGCAGGAAGTATCAAGGAGACCTTCTTCAACAAGTTGAATTTGGTGAAAGGCAGTGCCATCATCAAGTCCAGTGAGAACAGTTTTGATTGTTCCAGATGGATTGGAGGAAGCCAAGATCAAAATGGTAACCAATCATCAGTCATCAGAGGAGGAAACATTATCTGCCAAAGTGGAACCAAGCAGCACCAGATCAGGTATAATGATGAGGGAGAGATTTTGGACGAGGACATCTCATACATTGACGACGAAGATTCCGAAGTTGCCAGAGGCGGTAAGGAGAACGGCGCTTCCTCTCTCGGTGCAAACCACATGTTGGCCTTCGTCGTTGGTGTCTTTGTCTCTCTTCACTTCATGTGATTGGAGATTCTTCTGCTGTTTCAATTGAACGTGTAGTTGTTTGTTGCTTGTTGTCTGTAGTTCATTGTTGATCTTTCGCGAATTTTTCGCGGCAGTTTCCTCCGACGGCAAATCGTTATAGCCGGCGGCCTTATCTAAGCTTTCAATACCCGTTGGGACATTGAAATATCAACACCTGAGCCCCAAATTGACCTCTTTTGGTGAATATCCTCATGAGCACCGACATCACTGCCTCCAGCTCCCCCGAAACGGCATCACGCCCGCCAATAAAGCGCCGCCGTCGCAAAACTTCTAGTTGTACGGCATGTCGAAAGCTCAAAACCCGTTGCGACTTTGAGCCTCTCTCGGGAAAGTGTCATCGCTGCAATGTTCTCAAGATCGAGTGCTCTTTGACCCATGAGAAGATCCATCAGATACACGACTCCATCGCCGAGGCTGACCGCGATTATGAGCTCGAGGAGGAGGACCGTCTGGAGCGGTTGGAGAAGGGAATGGCGGATGTTCTCCGCAAGCTTGACGAGCTCAAGGAGTCACAGATGGGCCCAATGAGTGCCGTGAGTACACCCAATGTCCATATGATCTCCCAGTCAGGCTCTCTGGGTATCAAGAGACGCCAGGGAAGTATGAGTGCTGGTGGAAAGTGGAACTACTTGGACAACTCGGTGCACAATGCCTCGCTCAACGTTATTACCAGATTGGATGCGAAGCTCTTCAGACGAGTGGACGCGTATGCGTGCTTCATGGACCTCTGCCGTCGTCAATTCCTCACGCAGTTCTATTATCCAAAGAAGGAATTCTGCCTAAAGCTCGCTTCGGGCTTCTTGAATATTGCACACTTCTGGATTGTCCCCGGTGGAATCAAGAAGGTGAACAACGAGTATGTTGAGCAGCATCCGTTCATTTCAGCTGTGTTTGTTCTTCTGGCCATGGGATTTGACGAGAACTACTCATATGTCAAGGAACAAGAGGAGCTGTATTGGATCGTCAGAAGTATGCTCTCCATGGCCTTGAGCACGAGTCCACTGAGTGATCATGACGTCGAGGCCATCTTGTACTGCTCTCTCTACAACATTGCAAGAAAACCAGCTCAGCCATTGCTGGACAATTGGCTTGTGTCTGGAGAAGGTGTGCAGCAGATGATGCTGTGTACGAATTTCTCCAAGATTCGTTCCAATGTTCTGTCCAAGAAGTATGAATCTGAGGACTTGTTCCACGTCAGAATCTTCACATTGCTATGCATTGGACATTTACAAAACTCCATTGGAAGTGGAAGACCACACATGATCCCCTCTGACTACTTTGATGTGTGTGACCTCCTCTTGTCATACCCACAGAGCAACTTGGAAGACACTGTGAATCACGCAGCAGTTCATCTTGCAAAGACAGCGCACAAGCTGTTCTACACCAGGGATCTGATCATGAACTTGACTCAAGACGACGAGTTTGACAACATTGATGGACTCAAGTGTTTCAAGTTTGAAGAATTGAACAAGTGGAGACTACAATGGAATGAGCTCATCCACAATGACGTGTCTGGAACACTCATGTTTAATCACGACTTCTACCATGTGACTCTCTCCAGAAGATTTCTCTCATCATACAAGGGCACTTCGGATGCGCAGACTGCCAAATACTTGGATATCGCATATAACACAGCAATGTCCTACTGCATGTCCATCCTCACACGTTTCCTGAAGCTCCCCAAGAGTCTTGTCAAAGGATCACCAAGTTTCCTCCTTACTCAGATTGTGTACAGCTGTGTCACACTCTATGACTTCCAGAACAAGTTTGATGCCAACTTCAACACACAGTACCTGAACCTGGTGTCGAAAGTGTACTGGCACTTGAACCACGTTGGTGAGACGAAGAACGATGCTACAGACACTGTTGGCCAGATCATCAAGACATTGGTTGATGTCCGTACGGTTACTGTGGCATCTCAGCCGAATGATGCTCATGGAACTCACCGTGCTGATCAGGATGTCACGAGCGCTATCAATGGAGGCCTCGAGCTGGACTTCAAGCCACTTCATGATGAAATCAGCTATGAGTTCTCGAGTGATATGAGATCCCTCTTGGATGTCGAGAAATTTGAAACGTTTGAGGAGTTTTTCAAAGGAATCGTCAGTCAGTGACTGTTTAGTATAAATGGGAATGCTCATGATTGGTTTAGAAGTATGGGGCCAGGCTGCTCAAAGTAAAAGCCAGCTAGTGGATCATGCGGTACCGACCCGCGCTGCTTGTCTACTTGTACTCAAGGACGAGCTGTTTGGCGCCTGTAATAATAATCATACAACCCAGTCATAAGTTACCCACGTTCCTGATTGTTAACCGCTAATATCCGGTTCAGAGATCGATATGAGGGGAAGCCGAGGATGTATAGACCTGCTGGAGTTCTCTCTCAGCTTGTGGATCAATGTCAGACGACACATCGCCAACTTGATCAACACAAACACAAACACAAGGAGACTATCATTGATCATTGACTTGATCGTAATTCATGGGTAGTATTACTATATTAGTGGATTTTATTTCGTTGGAACTCGAGCAAAACGACCAAGATAGCTCTACTAATTGTGACTTGTCATCCACGTGTGTGCCTGCGCCCAGAGTGCCGAGAGTTGAGAGTTGGCGCACCCACCCAGAGCGCTGAAGCCAGATTCAGAAGAAGTGAGGGGAACTCTGGGATTCTGGTAGTGATTTCGTGTTAAATTGGTCAATTATCCAACATTACTGATCTTGTGGCTTCAGTTGCCAGTTGCCAGGCCTATAATCACGCTAAGAAGATCTTCCTCCGCGTCGTCAAGAGATTTCGAAATTTCGCCTGTTGCTTCTTCTCCTCCACCACAACCGCCAAGTAAGCAAGACCGCCTATCAAACGCCCACGTTTATCACCAATTTCTTCCCGAAATGGAGTAAATCTATCTGTTTCCAAGACTTTCTTTGCTTCTTCTCGGCATTGACGTCCTCCATTTACCCCAAAGCGGAAGCCCATGGTTGCAAAACTTGGTGCACAACACACAATGGGAATCTCCCGAGAAACGTGGTTTCGCTGCTTTCTCCGGACCTCCAATCTCCAAAAACATCTATAAAAGGCCGATTTCTCCTTCATCTCATTATGGAGGTTCCATATGCAATCCTTGATCCAACTCAAACGCCCAATGCAACTCCCTCACGCTGTCCTCCTCCTGCTCCTCGCCTCCCTGATTGAGGCCCTCCCAACCAAGTATGACACCAAGAAGAACATCATCTTCATGGTCGCCGATGGTCTCGGTATATCTGGTATCACAAACGCCAGGCAGTACAAGCAGTCCATGAACAACCTCACCAACTTCGAGGCTGCCTTGGACATGGAGAGCTACTTGATTGGAACCGTGAGAACCCAGTCTTCTTCCAACCTCATTACCGACTCTGCGGCTGCTGGTTCAGCCTTTGCCACAGGAAAGAAGACATACAACGGTGCCATCTCCGTCGACCCGGAAGGAGTCCCACGAGGAACATTCTACGAGGGTGCCAAGTTGCTCAACTACACCACAGGTATTGTCTCCACCACTTTCGTCCAGGATGCCACCATTTGTACGCCAAACACGCATGCTCTCTCCAGAAAATCTTTGGACATGATTGCCCTTCAGCAGCTTGGATACGGTCACCCATTGGGCCAAACCATGGATATTGTTATGGGTGGTGGAAGAAAGTACTTGCACGGTTCCAACGACACAGCCTACCCTGACACTGGAGCCCGTGAGGATGGTGTTGACTACATCTCCAAGGCCCAGGAAGATGGTTGGACATACATTGGTGACAGAGAGTCTTTCGATGACTTGTACGACTCCGACGAGGTCAAGTTGCCATTGCTTGGCTTGTTCGCTCCAAACTCCTTGCCATACGAGATTGATCGTAACTCTTCTGAGGTTCCTTCGTTGGCTGAGATGTCTCTTTTGGCCATTGAGCAGGCCATCAAGGCCACAGAGAACACAGAGCAGGGCTTTGTGTTGTTGCTTGAAGGTGCTAGGGTTGACCATGCTGGACACGTCAACGATCCAAAGACACATGCCCTTGAGACTCTTGCTCATTCTGAGGCGTTCATGGCTGTAGTGAACAGAGTCAAGGACTTGGACACTGAGACTATTGTTGTTTCCACATCTGACCACGAGACAGGTGGTTTCGGCATGGGTGCCAACGGTATCTACGAGTGGTGGCCACAGAACTTCCTCAACAACATCACACACTCTGCTGAGTATGCTACCAACTTGTTTGAGGAGTATGAGGGTGACGACGCTGCCGGATACTTATCCAACAACATCTTGAAGGACACCTTGAAGTTTGACAACTTTACTGACTCGGACATCGAGACGTTGCTCGAGTCTGAGGACTTCGAGGTTGACTTGTCCCACATCTTTTCCAGATCCGTCAACTTGGGCTGGACCTCCACAGCTCATACTCAGCAGGATGTTCCTCTCTACGCATATGCCAACACTGAGGAGGCATACTACAGAGTTCTTTCTGCCTTTGGCTCCTCCATCGAGAACACTGAGATCCCAGAGTTCTTCGCCAAGGAACTCGGGGTCGACTTGGACGAGGTCACTGAGCTCATTGCTGACATTGCCGTTGAGTAATTCATTTCTTTCTTCCTGTATCTTATAATACCCGCTCATATACGCCTTACATGCTACCCCACACTTTGACAACAGCGCTGTCTCGTGAACAATAGAACATTGACAACTCCGAACATATACACGCGAGTTAAAGCCGGCGGCGATAACCAACTCCGGCGAACCCGCCGGTGCCTCTTTAGCCGCGAAAAGAAAAAGAAATTCTAGTTCCGCATTCAACTCCGCTTTTGCATACAGAGCTGAAGGGTCTTCTTTCCTGGCCAAGTTCTTTGGTTTAAGAACGCTTTTCTCCCTTCTAACCCCCTTTGGGAGCTCTTGAAGAACACACTTTTGACACAAATCATCAACAATGGCTTGGGACGACGATAAGGGCATGGCTATCGCCATCGAAGAGGCCGTTACGGGTATGTGACAAACCCTGCGAAGACCGTTTTGAGGTTGGGGATGTGGTCAAAATCTCTCTGCTCGTCTTGTGAGCTTGGGAAAGGACCTCAAACCTATATTTTTACTTTCAAAGCAGAGTACTAACTCTCTCACAGGTATGAACGAAGGTGGTGTTCCAATTGGTGGATGCCTCATCACTGAGGCTGGCGAGGTTCTCGGATCCGGCCACAACATGAGAATCCAGAAGGGATCTCCAACTCTCCACGGTGAGATCTCCACTTTGGAGAATGCTGGAAGACTCAAAGGAAACGTCTACAAGAACTGTACCATGTACACTACTTTGTCGCCCTGTGATATGTGCACCGGTGCCATCCTCATGTATGGCATCAAGAGAGTCGTGATGGGTGAGAACGATACCTTTATCGGTGGTGAGGACTACTTGAGACAGAGAGGTGTTGAGGTTGTCAACATGGACAGCCAGAAGTGCAAGGACCTCATGGCCCAGTTCATCAAGGAGAAGCCAGAGGAGTGGAACGAAGACATTGGAACCGAGTGATCGGCTCCATCTAGTTACAATATTATGGATCAAAAACTTACGCTTATAGAGTTCAAATCATGGTGTAATGTAGCATTATAATTAGTCAATGCTGTTGTGAATGCATATGTGAGTCTCAAACAACAAGAACTGAAAGTGATGGGAAGATCAAACGAAAGATGGATCTTGCCACTTTTTGAAATCAATAACCCCCAAAGAACATCAAGTATTTTCCAATCAAGCCATCTCAGGCAGTAGCAGCAGCGGCAGCAGCAGCGACGGTTTCTGAGAGAGCATCAGCAGTCTTCTTAGCTCTAGCCTGTGGGCCAAGAGTGGATCCTGGCATGACGAGCTCCATGTAGCAGACGGCGAGACCAACGGCACCGGTAGCAATACGGAGCAAAGCACCCTGGGAGCCCTCGGCAGATGTCTGACCGTGGAGCTCGTACATGAGCGAGATGATGGCGGAGAAGATGGAGAACCAGGAGAGAAGTTTGTTTCTCATGAACATGGCGGCCATTGGCATACTTTGGGAGACAACGTTGGAGCTCGTGTCCTCAACGACGGTCTTAACGTGGACATATGGGACGATGAGGTCCTCGCGCTTCACTGGTGGGGCCATGACGACGATGTGGGTTTGTTTGTGAAGTTTGGGGATCAAACGCTGATAAACTGATGCTTTTGAGCGTAAAGTGTGGAGGCGACGTTGGACGTTTTCCGCTCGCCGCTCGGGACTCGGAGAATTGGCGAGATTAGGGTGGTGTTTGGGTGTTTTGAGTTTTGGTAGGGACACTCTGTGGGCCTTTTGGAATTTGGAAGTTTGGCCAACAAGCAACCTCGTACAAACAAACTTTCGACAGGGCCACAAGCTTTGCGATGTTTGTTCATTTGCATGTTGCAGAGCGTCCAATTTGAGCTCACTGGGTGTTCATATCGAGTGCTGGCCTCGGCTAATTGATCAGCGGTCACTGCTCGCCGCGCGATGTGTGGAGGTGTGGAGGTATAAAGAGCAATCTGTTCCCCGATTGATCTATCCACGTCATTTGATCCCCATGAACATCCATTGAGTCATCATATCTCACCACAGAATGATTCTTCTTCCTTTGCTTCTCTTCTGCTCCCTTTCACGGGCTCAAAATGCAACGGCGACATACAGCACCGCAGCCATCCAACCTTCAGGTCTTGTCATAGACATCACCGAATGGCTCAATCCATCAGTCGGTTCAGCACAGGCACCCAACTCCAAGCGGCAGATTCTGGATAACATCTCCGTCAATGGCTCGGTCCCAGGCCTTGTCATTGCTGCCCAGTCGTGGGTGCATCCAGACTACGCCTACCACTGGACCCGTGATGCTGCTCTCACTTATGACTGTTTGGCTGAAATGTATGCCAATCTTCCAGAAGGCGATTCACACAGAGAAACGCTGGATGCCTTGTTTGACGAATATGTCTACAACTCCCAATTTGAGCAGAATGATCCTACTGCTATCAGTGGCATTGGTGAGCCAAAGTTCTACTTGAACAACGACACAGGATACCAAGGAGATTGGGGTCGTCCTCAGAACGATGGGCCTGCATTGAGGGTTTCAGCCATGCTGAAGTATGCAAATTCCACAGACCAAGATACCACGGAGTTGTGGGAAGTTGTCAAGACAGACTTGGCATACTTGCAAGACAACTGGGACAAGCCAAACTTTGATCCATGGGAGGAAGTCAACGGGACACATTTCTTCAACAGGTATGTCCAGCGGAAGGCCTTTTTGGATGCTTCAAGCTATGCTTCATCTATCAGTGAGATAGACCTTGCTCAAGAGTACCAATCAACCTCATTCGATATTCAGCAGACGCTGTATGACTTCTACGACTACACCAACCACTTCATCAAGGTCTCCCTGGAGGTGGGCAAAAACAAGACATCAAACAAAGATACGAGTGTCATAATTGGAATCAACAAGGGATACAGGGCTCCAAACACCACGTTCGCCCCAACAGACGCATATGTTCTCTCTACAGTGTATCAAGTTGCAACGAGCTTCATTTCAGTGTATCCGATCAGCAACCGCACTGCGGATTACGACGACTTGCCCATGGCTCCACCCACGGGGAGATATCCAGAGGATGTCTATGATGGGTATGGCACCGGTGAGGGAAACCCATGGTTCCTGTCGTGCTGTGCATACGCTGAGTTCTTCTACACCGCGGGAAAGATGTTCCAAGACCAGGGAAAGATCGTGTTGAGTCAAGTGAGCATGCCTTTTTGGGTGTACTTTGCTGGTGTGGATGATACAAAGGCGTCCCTTACCGATGGTGATCTTGAAGATGCAGTCGCAAGGCTATATGGGTGGGGAGATGCCTTCTTGAGAACCGTCAAGTACTATGGTGACGGATATGCCTTCTCCGAACAGTTCAATAAGTATACAGGAGAGGAACAGGGTGCTCAGCAGTTGACTTGGTCCCATGTTGCGATTTTAACTGCTGCCTTTGCAAGAGCAAGGGTCACAGGTGATCAAGGCTACATCTATGGTGTTGCTGAAGCTTGAGCTTTGATGATTGATCTAGTATTAGAGCTCCTCGACCTTGAGTCTTTCTTTTTAGTGTAATAAACTACAGAGTGCTTGTTAAGGTCACGATAATATGTATCCAGTAAAGCAACCCACCAAAGATATGTACATGCAAACACCCACTCAACGCTTGACCCA
The DNA here is from genome assembly GCA_003708285.2 of Petasospora xylosilytica. NCBI lineage: Eukaryota > Fungi > Ascomycota > Saccharomycetes > Phaffomycetales > Wickerhamomycetaceae > Petasospora > Petasospora xylosilytica. Next base: position 75,531 of record PPNT02000048.1, on the reverse strand, counting down.
GGTTGGGGACTTTCTAGCTTTGAGCTTACCTGGCTTCTTTCTCTCGACTCTTCTGTGGTCTCTCGTCATGCATCCAGCCTTGTAGAGTCTTGGCTTGAGCAGAGGGTTGTGTACCACGAGGCCTCTGGCAATGGCATTGGCAATGGCACCAGACTGGCCTGTTGGGCCACCACCGTGGACGACGGCAAAGACGTTGTACTCGCTCTCAGCCTCAACCACTTGAAGCGGATAAAGGATCTCCTGTCTGTGTTTGAGTTCTGGGAAGTGCTCGTTGATGCTCTTGTTGTTGACGAGAATCTGACCTTCACCCTTGACCAAGTAGACAACTGCCTTGGACGATTTTCTTCCACTCACAGTCTTGGAACGACCAAACTGGTCAAGCTGCTTCACGATGCTGCTGGAGTCGTTCATTCCTGAGGATCTGGAGTACTTTGACAGCGCGGTGTCGACCTCTGCTGGTCTCAGCTGTGGGTCAATAGCATTTAGTCTGTTGAGAATCTTGATGATGGCCTTGTGTTGAGAGGATCTGAGACGCTCTCCACCACCAATAGGCTCGTACTGCTGCATAGACAACCACTTGCCCTGGACGTTGGCGACGCGAGGCAAATTTGTGTACTTTCTCTCGAGTGCCTTCAGCTCGTTGAGATTGTTCTCATGCTCAGCGTTGGGCGTGTAGAATGTCTTGTGTGCTGGAACGATGCGCTTGATCTCGAGCTCTGGGTTCGATGTGAGCGCCGATGCGGGAACGCTTGTGAGTGTGGACTGTGCGCGGGCTGTGGTGAGCACCGGCGTGCGTGCCAGTGGGAATAACAGGCCCACAGAGCGTCTGAGCATGATGAGAACAGGCGTTGAAGTGCGGTCTGGAACTGGGTTAAAGAAACAAGTTGGGAATACCAAAGCGACTTTCCACTTCTATGGCCATTAATGGCCGAGCCCAAGCGTCTGGCGCGAAAAAAATAATTTGAAAAATAATTCGCGAAATTCAATGAAATGTCCCAAAACGGAAGTTTATCGCTATAGGATTACGTGAAGTGAGGGGATGAGAGTTGCCCTACTTCTACCGTTCAAAGAGTGTAACTTCATAAAACATGCAATCAATCAAGTAATAGTCATCCGTTGTTAGCAATAAGATGTTCCAAACACACCGATCTCAAGCTTAGGCACGTAAAAGCTCGTCATCGAAGTCGTCCTCAGCGATCTCCTCCTGCTCTGCGAGCGCGTTCTGGTTCAAGTTCCTGAGGAAGTCCTCTAATAACTCTTTCAGCTCGATATTGCGTCTCGCCACCATCAATAGATCCTCTGGTGTGATTGTCTTTCTCTTTGCATGGCGGGCAAAGCTTTCGAGGTCCTCTCCAAGCGTTATCACCTGGTTGTACACGAGCTCAACGAGAGACGCGACGAACTGCGGCGTCGCAGTGACAGTTGAGCCTCCTTCAATCTGACTGCACTCCTCTTCCACAATCTTACCCACTGCAAGCCACAATCTGGCCTTCAGTTGCTGTTTGTGGTGTTAGCGACATCTCCTTGCTCGATATCTCCGTGCATCGTGAAGGCGCGTCCGCCACTCGGGAACAAAACGGCTTCTTGGGATGCTTTCAAAACGGGAATACTCACACTTGCAACCTGTTTGTCCTCGGCTGATAATGTTCTCATTGCACAATGACCAATACTCGTTTGCGACGCGTGTGTAGGGGGGTTGTCGGTGTTCGGAGCACGCGCCTCCTTGGATCCTTTTTTCGCGTATCTGTTCCAATTCTTCTCGAAGCAGCTCTACGAAGCCACAATCCCCCCACATTCCCACAGCCCACAGAGACGCCGACAGACCGCATCCACACGCTAATGAGCAAGCAGTGCAAGTCATTGGCATATGTGCTAGGAGCAGCGGACACGGGCTCCCACGTGCTGCCCATCAACGCAATCCGCACCGCAAACGACCGCCTCCTGACTGCGGGGCGTGACGGAGCCATCGCCCTGTACAACCAGGACGCCCAGATCACGAACCATATCCAATTGCACTCGGACTGGGCCAACGATGTTCTTTTCTACGGAGCCTCCACCGCCGTCTCGTGCTCCTCGGACCTCAGTCTCAAGTGGTGGGACTTTGAGCGGGGCGAGCACGGCCTCGTTGGCCACCATGGCGACTACGCAAAGGCGCTGGCAAGAAGCGGCCAGCACGTTCTCTCTGGAGGCCTTGATAAGTGCATCAACGTGTGGGACATCGAGGTTGGCGAGAGAGTGCTCTATTACATCAACGAGCACGGCGACAAGGGCTCCGTCTACTCCATGGCCTCCTCCAAGTCAGGCACAGTCATGTTCGGCGACAACAGTGGCAACGTCCAGCTGTTCGATGTTAGAGCCTCCCAGGTCGTCAGCACATTCGTTGGACACAAGGACACAGTCAAGTCCCTCATTGTTGGCGAGAACACATGTCTCTCGGGAAGCAGTGACGGCACTGTCCGCCTATGGGATCTGAGAAACAAGGAGGACCCACTCAAGGTGTACGACTTTGATGGGGCAGTTTGGTCGCTTCACTCCACCAATGATGACTTTGAGAAGGGCTTCTTCACTGGTACTTCCAAGGGAACTATCTATCATACCGAGCAGGACATTTCGAAGGTGTTTGGAACGGAAAAGAGAGGTGTGTTGTGCATTAACGAGTTCCAAGGTGAGCTTTGGTCATCAACGATGAATGACTCCAGCCTGAAGAATTGGAATGATGAGTCCAAGAGTAAGAAGGAAGAACCGGGACTGATCAAGTCGAGAGTCTTGAACAACAGAAGACACGTGGTGACACTCAGTACTGACGGAGACGTTGTTCTGTGGGATATCCTCAAGTGTTGCAGAGTTCGTGACTTTGGCTCCGAAAAGGCATTTGAAGATGTCATTGATGAGCTCCAAACAATTGAAATCCTTCCGACATGGTGCAGTGTTACTATCAGAGCTGGAAAACTGTTCATTGTTCTCAGGGAGTCAAGCTTCACCAATACCGAAGTTTATGGAGATGATTTGGAGGAGTACGGATTGAACTTGGAGAAGAACACAAGATACAACTTGGGAAAGATGCTCATCAAGTCAATCTTCAACAATCTGGTTGAGTATGAAGTCAAGAAGGATCAACTTGTCAGAGACACGAGAATCAAGGAACTGAAAGGTGTTTCCAAACTTAACATTCTCACCAAATTCTCCTCCCACGAGAACTCACCTGTGAGTACGCCAACAGAAGAGACTAAGGGCTACTTCAGTGATTCTGCAGCATCAAGACCATCATCAGCAGATGTCTCTCTCCCAACGAGTGCAGATGCCGATACAAAAGAAGCCGCTTCAGGCTTCCGCAGACTTAAGCTCTTTTCAAGAAAGTCATCAAGAGTCTCAACCACACTCAGTGAAGAAGGCGAGAGTGAGCCAGAACCGTACACAGGAAATGGCCCCCAATCCAACCACCTCTCCTCTCTTGTTGAGCCTCCAGTTGTGGGCCAGTCTGCACCAGGATCGAAAGATTCATCACGCAAGTCATCACACACGGACGTTGACTCTTTGGCATCCATCCTTAAGGAGATCCGCTCACACTACTACAACATCACAAGCACATCCACTCTCAACGCATCAACAGTCACACCACCAAGTAATGATGAGGTTCCAGTGCTGCCTCTTCCAGACGACCTCATGATCATCATCTTTGAAAAGATTGAGAACTCGAGTTCAGAGATTGACATCTATTCCGAAGAGCTCCGCAACCTTGACTTCTCCACGCTCGAGTCTCTCCTGGCGAGATGGATTGGCAACTTCCTCCTCCGTAACCGCACTGCAGTCAAGGACTATCCAAAGGTTGGCTTTGTCGTGAGACTACACCCAGGTGCCGAGGATAACCTTCCTGGAGTTGCGAATGGCGAGACACGTCTTAATGCCTACTCGATGCTGCGTATTCGCCGGGTGCTGACGTACATCACTGACAGGCTGGAGACGAAGCCTGTGGAAGTTACGATGGGGCAGGATCCCGAGGACTGGCTCGAGGCCCTCTGTCACGATACTGTGCTGGATAACAGTATGACACTGGCCACGCTCAGAAGCGTCATCTGGAAGCAGAGCGGTGACGTTGTCATCACGTACAGACGCAAGCAGAAAAAGATTTTGTGATATGATGTTTTATATTTATGGTATGAATGTTATGACTTTCAGGTTGGAACTGTCTTCTTCATGTTTAAACGCTTGCCCCGAGACAATAAGGATGGCCTATAGTTAAGCGCAGATGGTTATGTAGCCCTGGCGCTTTTTCGCGAACTTGTTTGTTGATCGAAATTTTTTCCCGGCAGCGAAAACAAGGAGAACAAAGAGAAGGCTCCAGAAGCTGAGAAAGCCGGCCGAAACAACCTCTTTCCCGCCGTTGTCCATCACATAACCACATCCAAAAGGAACAGCAATGGACCAGAACACAGACAGAGCCGTCTCGCGTCTTTGGCGTGCGTACCGTACCGTCAAGGAGATGGTGCGCGACAGAGGATACTTCATCACTCAGGACGAGATTGACCTCTCGCTCGACGAGTTCCGCACCCGTGTGTGTTCAGCTGATGGTACTCCTTCTCGTCAGAATATGTCCTTCCAGGCCTCGCCTACGGCCGAGTCCCTTGAGAAGTACCCGAGCATGGGAACACTCTGGGTCGAGTTCTGCAACGAGCCAAGTGTTGGTATCAAGACCATGAAGAACTTCATCATCCACATCTCCGAAAAGAACTTCAGCGCGGGCATCTTCATCTACCAGAACTCCATCACATCTAGTGCAGCTAAGCTCATTCCAACCGTCGCCCCTGCCACCATTGAGCTGTTCCAGGAGAGCGACCTCATTGTCAACATCACACACCACGAGCTGGTGCCAAAGCACCTCCTGCTCAGTGACGAGGAGAAGAAGGAGCTGCTCGAGAGATACAGACTCAAAGAGTCCCAGCTTCCTCGTATCCAGAGGGAAGACCCAGTTGCACGTTATATGGGTCTGAAGAGAGGCCAGGTTGTTAAAATCATCAGAAGATCGGAAACGTCAGGAAGATACGCCAGTTATAGAATCTGTCTCTGAGCGGTGTTACGGTTCTGTTGTGTACTATAGGTTGGTTACTAATGGAAAGGTAACACGGAAAATGAAAAATGAACAAGTACAATTTGAACACATTGACTAGCTTCGATCCAACGCCGCTGCCATGATGCTATCCTGGATCCCTGTCCACCAAGCAACAGTTCGTAGCTTGACAGTGTGTGGGGGAGCGACTGAAACACCATTATCACCCAGATACACAGGTCCCACGGTGACAATAAGGGAGTCCACCAAGTCTGGCAGAGTCAAAAGGTCGTTGATAACTCTGGCACCGCCCTCCACCATAACGCTATCGATTCCGCGTCTCTTGAGCTCGATGAGTATCACATCCCAGCTCACCTGGCCATCTTCATCGACGGCAACACGGATCACTTGGCCCCCACTTTTCTCCAGATACGCCATCTTCTCAGTCTCCACACATTCCTCGCTCACGATGACCCACGGCTCCTTGCACTCCTCTTTGAGCACAAGGCTCTCCATCTTGGAGCCCTTGTAGCACCACTTGAACGCGGTATCGAGGATGACGGGTCTTGGGCTCTCCTCGCCGGGCAGTCGACAATTGAGCCCCGGGTCATCCGCCAACACGGTTCCTGAGCCAATGAGGATTGCATCGTGCTGTGAGCGGAGATAGTGCGTCATCGTCTTGGTCTCCATGTGTGAGATTGAGGTTCGTGTTCCTGGTGCTGCTGCGATCCGGGCATCCAGCGACTGGGCGTACGTGAGCGTGACGAACGGGCGGAGGGGCACGGCCAATGGGAGATATGGCTCCAGAAAGGCCGGGAGAGTGTCTGCCAGAGGATGCAATTGCGACATCGTTGTTGTGAGCGCCGCTGCCTCGGTTGTTGTTGGTGAAGGAGAAGAGTTCGTGATCGAGTTTTTGATTTTTGGCGGGGACTCCGGATAGGCGCTAACAAGCGTCAGCGGAAATGGCGGGTTCTACGGGTTTACGCTGATGGAACGGGGTGCACAGTGGTCATGTCGTCATTATCATAGTGGTCATGCTCTCATGGGCGTCCTTCAGGTTTGTAGCGTTGTGGAAGGAGCGTCTTGCGGTCATATTTCTCAACTTCACCATCCATCCTTCTCTTCAACAAGCTTTCATCTTGGTAGAACGCGCCTTTGATCTTTGAATTCTCATCATGTTCTTCTTTCTTCCTCTTTTCCTCTTCTTCCATCTTTTGTTTGGCTTCCTCATCACGCTCCTCTTCTGTACGCAATCTTCTCTCCTCAAGTTCTTCGAGCTCCTCCATTTCCTTCTCCAATCTTTCCCTCTCCCTCTTTTCTCTTTCAAGTTGTCTCAGCTCCCATTCTGCACGCTCAGCTTCAGGATCAAGGTCGTCAGTGTCGTCAATTCCACCGTAGTTGTTCGTACTGAGTGCCAGCTCCTTGCGATACTCCATCTCTTGTTGGATATGCGTCTCGATCGATTTGAGTGTGCGTTCTTTAGCGGCAAATGACTTCTCCTGGGACGTCGGCTTGGGTAGTTGAGCACTTTTAGCCGCATTTTTGGATGATATGAAGACTGGTTTCAACATTTTTGGCTCGTCGTCAGAAGATGATTCTTCTTCAGAGCTGTCCTCGCTCTCTTCTGAGTCTTCTTCATCACTTCCTTCTTCCTCATCATCTTCTGAGCCGCTTTCGTCTTGTTCCTGAGTAGCTGTAGCAGATTGAGTCAGCACCTTCTTCTCGGGTACCTTTTTTTGAACAGAAGACCCAGATATCGTGCCAATCTGAATTTTCTTTTGTGATGGCTCGGATTGTTGTGTGTTCGTTTCATACTGCTCCTCCTCCTCTTCATCTTCACCACTTGAGCTCTCAGGATCTTCGTACCCGACTGGGCGGCCACTGAAGTGTCTTTTTGGACCCATTACTGATTGGTCCACCAGTTGTTTGTCTGAGGGTTTGCGCCTTAAAGTTGGTAAAGATGACGCTCTCTGCCATTTTTTTGAAATTTTGGTGCTTTTTGAAAAATGTCCGAAAGAGGAAATCCAAATCACACGTGACACCACCAGCCACAAGTTGAAGATGAAGTCCCCGGCTCTCGTGTTGGACCCTACGTACTCTACTAGTGGACCGATATGGACTGCTTTTCCTATATCTATCTCAAATTGTAAATGCCCGGGGACTCGGAGATCTGGGGACCCCTGATGCAGTGTGAGTGATACAGCGATGTAACGTGTTCGGTGTTATCTCGGGGCTGCTCCGGGGTTTATTTGTCATCTCCGCAATATTCAGCACTTCAACCCAAGAGTGTGCCATCTACTGCACTATTTAAGATTTTGGGGTCCCAAAGTTGATAGTCGACTACTGCTTTTTCTATTTTCCAACCTAAAGCGGTCGGTGTTTGAGTGTTGGCTTCAATCAAAGCCCGCCCATTGGCCATCATGGGTCCAGTCCATCACGCAGGGCATTCCACCAGGCATTAACGCACTCCTAATTGGTAATCAGTACATCTTGATTATCTCATCGAACATTATTAATTCTCTGTCATACTCCATTTATCATCTATATAAACCCAGGGAGGCCTCCGGTGTCTTGAGTCTTGAGCTCTAGGTGATCGCGCACACACACAACTGCCCGAACACAATTCCAGCCCCCACAATGTCCAAGACTTTCTTCATCACAGGCGCCAACAGAGGTATTGGCCTCTCCCTTGTCACTCAGCTCTCTCAGAACCCAGAGTACACCGTTATTGGTACTGCCCGTGATCCATCCAAGGCTGATGCCCTCAATGAGATCACCAAGACCAACTCCAAGGTTCACGTGGTCAAGCTAGATGTCTCTTCGCAGGCTTCTGTCGACACTCTCCCAGCACAGCTGAAGGACATTGGTATCGACACCATTGACTACTTGGTCTCCAACGCTGGTATCGCTCTCGCTAACACATACGGTAGCGCCATCAAGGTCTCCCCAGATATCTACCAGGAGCACTACAACACCAACGTTCTTGGCCCATTGAGATTGGCCCAGAAGCTCTACCCATACGTCTCCAAGTCCGATATCAAGGTCATTTACTTTGTCTCCTCTCTCTTGGGATCTCTTGGGGGTTTCATTAAGTATATGACCACTTCTGCTTATGCCAACTCTAAGGCTGCCCTCAACCAGTTGACACTCCAGCTCTCCTCCGATCTCTCTTCTGAGGGCTTCACTGTCGTTGCCGTCCATCCAGGTCTTGTCTTCACTGACATGCAGAAGAACATGGACTCCATTGAGATGACTCCTGAAATTGAGGAGATGGTTAAGACCCTTGGTATTACGCCGGAGGTTAGTGCCCAGAACCAGGTTGCTCTGTTGGAGAAACTCACCAAGGAGGATAACGGAAAGTTCCTCATGTACAGCGGTGAGGAGGCTGTTTGGTAGTTATCTATCGATTTTCTTCAACATTTTGATTTCGATTGTATCGTTACAGCCTATGATGTAGTGTAATCAATCTTCGTTAGCCATTAATTTCGTTAAAAGGGACATCTCGTGAGAAGCTCAGTTGACACTCAGCCAGTTCCAGCTCCCTCTCTCTTGTTGTAAACCTTCGAAAGGAACCATTCCGGATAGTTGAGAATAAACTGTGCACAGAGATGGCCAGCCTTCTTCTTGTTCGTGGATATCGCTCTCGTCAAGGGAACATTGTCAATGTAGCACACCACCTGGACTTCAGAGTTGGACACCTTGGAAGTTTTGTACTCTGCCGGTGTGAGTCTGCGGTCCAAGAGCATGTGGTTCAGCTTCTCCTTCGAGGATTTATCAATCAATGCGTCGTCCTCAGCATTAGGAACCATGTACACATCACTCAAGTCTGCGTTTTTCTGTTGCTGGTATGTATCGAGCACGGTGGAAACAGCGTTCATCTGGCCTGGTCTTGGAGATGGGCCTCCAACCGGCGGTGTCTGATTCACGTATCCACTAGCACCCCTTCCTTGGCCATATGTTGACTGGTATTGCTGGTGTGCTGGTAATGGAGCAACAGGTGGATGGGTCTGTTGTGGAGTTGCGTGTTGTGTTGTTGATGCTGAGCGTGCCGCTGTGTTCTGCTGTGTTTGAGTGTGTGTCTGTGTTTGACTCTTCTCTGCCTTCTCCTTCTTATACTCCTTGAGATCGTTGAGGTTGTTCAAGAGTCTCTGCAATTGTGATGGCTTGTGGACAGCAATCGTGACTGCCTTCTTCTCTGCTTCTTCAATTGAAGGCCCTGAAGACATTCCAAGCAAAACTGATGTCTCATCATTTCCTCCTAACATTTGAACCAAATGAACTTCGCCCTTTGGGTGTGTTGAAGTAAAGAGCGTCTCAAAACGATGCTCTGGGACCTTCTTATCAAACTCCTCTGTGGCGGTATCTGAAGCCTTTGTGAGGTCAAACTGTTTGACAATTGGTTCAATCAATATAGCAATTGTTTTTCTGAGCTCTGCCTTGTCTTGCTTGAGAACGTTTGAAAGTGTAAGAGCACCCAAGTAGGCGTAGAAGAGATTCGAAGGTTCAGTCTTATGGCCAACAGGAAGCCCCAAGAGTCCAGACCACGTGAATGCTGCCGGGCGGGAGATAATGTGCTGTGAGATCTCATTGATGGTTCCAAGATCCGGGAATCTGATTGATAATAACTGGGTGACAATCTCCTGTAACTTGCTTCTCCCGAGTTGTACAAGATCGTGGGTGATCTCATTGGCTGCGATCTTCTCCTTGAGCTCAGCGTCCCTGATGACGGGCAGCTTTGGGATGAAAAACTGCGCGTCTTTTTTGAACTTCTCAATAATCTTGCCGCTGTCTTTGTCGATGGGGTTTCTGAGCTTGAAGTCAAGGATTGAGTCGAACAAGGGGAGATGGCCCTCGTCGTACGCGTTCTTCAACTTGAAGGCGAGCTGAACAAAGGGGTCTTCGAGCGCACCCACCACGGCGGCATTTGTGGAGACCTTCTTAAATGATGTGACTTGAGCTGCTGATGGCGTGTTGACCACTTTCTCCACGGAATCGAGGAAGCCACTCATGTAGAAGGCCATGGAGAAGGCATCGTCTCTGGAGAACCGATCCTGGTTCTGACTGACCTTGTGCGTCTCAATCTTCTGCATAAACTCCAGGATTTGGCCGTCCGTGAGTTTCGCCTTCTTCTCTCCGTTTGACATCTCCTTCTTGTTTGACCGCTTCTTTAGCTTCTTTGTGGTAGTTGTTTGTTGAAGGAATGAGTACAACTTCAGCTTCACCGCGATCCAGTATGAAAGAACAAAATCACTTGGTAGGGGACACACGTATACAACAAAACTTTACTTATTTGAAAATTTTAGTATGGTATACATTTCATTAAATCATATTGAGGGAGCTAATAATGCATAATGCACATGATCTTTGATCTTTCATGTGCCGCTTAGTAACCAAAGGTCATGTTGCCAGCAATCCAGGAGTTCACCATGGCAAGTGCGGCCTCTGGCTGATCATAAGGAACCATGTGGCCAGCCTCGTAGATTCTGAGGAAAGTGAGTCCACCGAAGCTCTTAACTTGACCAGCCTCCTTCTCTTCAACAAACCATGGCTTGAGAACCTCCTCTCTGTAACTGTCAGCCAGGATCCAGTCCAAGGCATCAGTCCAAGCGTGGTTACCCAACCAGTTGCAGATGAAGTCCTTGTCACCAGCATAGATGAGAACTGGGTATCCCTTGTCAAGCAATTCGGCAACAAAGTACTGGAATGGCTTCGACTCGTCACCAGTGAGTCCGAATCTTCTGAAGACATCATCATCACATCCGACGAATGAGTCGACATCGGAACCAAGAGCCTCCTGGACCTCCTTCTGGTTCATATACTCCTCGACGTAGTCCAATCCCTTGTAGCACAAAGCCTCACCACCATCACATGGTCCTCTGATATCATAAACGTTCAAACCGGTTTTCTCGAAAGCACTGAAACTGACCTGGGCACAGTAGATGTTTGCTGGGACACATGCGAATGCATTTCTGGTCTTGTAGCAAGCCTTCACCAAAGCGGCACAGCGTGGGTACTTGGCCTCCATGGTGTCACACTCCTCCTCGGAGATAATTGGTGGGTGACCGCCCTGACCACAGGCCATTGGCTGGTAGTACTTGTCCTGGACGAGTGCGTCGGTGATACCGTTTCCGATGAGAACAGAGGTCAACTCGAAGGAGCGGTCGGCGTGGTTGACAATCTCAGATGCAATAGCTGGAATGTAGTGGCCGGCATAAGACTCTCCTGCAATGTGGAAGTCGTTCTTCAGGAACTGTGGATACTTCTGGAAGAACAACTCGAGGAAGATGAAGACATCCCTGGCTGCGGCATAGGATGTGGAAACCTCGGACTCGCCGTATGAGAAACCAACGCCGATTGGCTGCTCCAAGAACACGACAGAAGCATTGGAGTTCCAGGAGTATGGATTGTAGACTGGCTTGATGTCAGGACCAATGGATGATGGGCCCAATTCGAAGAAGAGACCGGTCATGGATGAGCAGCCTGGGCCACCATTCAACCACAAGATGACTGGGTCGTTCTCCGGATCGTTTCTGGACTCAAAGAAGTAGTAGAAGAAGTGGTCCTCCAAGTGGTCCAAGTATCCGGAGTACTGGGTAACGTTGTCAATTCCCAACACCTCTGGAGTAGCCGCCTTGGTACGAAGGGCATAATCTGGGAACTCATCCTTGGTCTGGATATCAAAGCCCTCCGAGTTTTTGAACACGTTCTGAACCCTGTTCTTTGGGGTGAACTGCTTGGCCTGGAACAGGTCAATCTGGTGACGGAGGTACTCGATTGAGTGCTCCTGGAAGAGCTCTCTCCAGGTATCCATGATTTCTGGAGCATCAGAGAATGCATTCTTGACGGCGTTCAGGCTGCCACCAGCGTGCTCCATGATGGCACCAAGGTCACCAAGAGGCTGCTGGAGATTCAGAGCAGCAGCAGATACTGTGCCTGCAAGAAGAAGAGGATTCAAAAGCATCGCTCAGTGTGTGGAAAGAGTGTAATTGGCTGTTTGTGGTGGCGTTGCTGGTTGTTGTTTGGGGGAGGAAGCAATCTTGAGCCAGCCAAATTTCTTATCGCGGGCTTCGGCCTGAACGATAGGAAACGGGGCCGTTTGGGATCTACAGCAGTACAAGGAAGTCCCACCATTCACTTTGAGGATCAATACAACGCACATCGACAGCTGTCTCATAGCATCTACTATTATTGAGTAGACACTGATTCAGCTCACGTGATATACGAGTGCTTCGAAGTGGTGTGAGGGGACGCTGCCGACCCAGGTTGTCGTAGATGTGCATTCAATGACATTAATATCTCGGAAACAAAGCAAGTTTGTGATTTGAAACAAAGATTCCAGTCGTAAAATGACTCAGAAACTCGACTGACATGGTTGTTTAGGCCATAGAAGGACCTATATTTTCACAAAATTGGAATATTTCTGAAAATGAGCGAGTCTGTTTTCCATCTTGAACCGTTCGTACAAAATACCTATTTTTGACCAATTTTTTTTGGAGGTCGTCTTTTTGCCAGTTTGAAATATCCAAAAATTCAAGCAAACTCCTAGGGTCATAGGAAAAATAGAACGAACGTTGTAGGTGCGCTGAGTCCGGAGATATTAGGGTTTATTTAGTGCACATAATAAACCTGGACACCCAATAACTATATTATGCGGGACAAACTCTGCAAAGCTCGTTTGTATTGCCGAATCGCTTTATCACTGGAAACAAAGGAGACAGATATATACGATTCTTGTCATATATCACCAAACGAAGATGTTTTAACCCCTTTAATAACCTAATTTTGTCGCACTAGTGTGGTGTCCAGGTGAGCGGTAAGGGACACACAAAGGCCTATCACCGCAAATCTGACGGTGTGCGCGAGCAGTGACACATTTGCCGGGTACTGGAAGTGAAGGAGTCAAGCTGATCCCGAGCCACACGTGTCTACCTGTCTAAATAACCCCCATTATGGCCTCCTCTTCGCTAATTGCTCCCTCAGCAGTTCCCAATTGGGAATAGCAATGTCCGTTTTGGGGCGATACGCTTCCGGATTCGTATCCCCGCGCCCAAATCTCGGACTTCGGCCTTGTTCGGTGCAGCTCGATAAAGCTCGAGAAGCTGGAAGTTGGACCAGTTCTGCACGTAATTATCCACGACGGGGCCCTGTGGAATTGTTCAGGAGCGGAAGAGACTAATGCCCACATACTGAAACCTCCACAGCTCGAGAAGGTCACAGAACTCATCGCCTCATCGCCCACCCAACGAACCCGAAGTTTCCAGGTTCTCCAGGCCGAGCGAGCCGTCGTGTGGAGGAGCCAAAGAGCCAAACGAGCCTTTATCGCACGGCTGCTCCTCTTTCTCTCCGAGTCACACGCTTCTGAAACGCAAACAATTCACCACAATGGGAACTTTGGAAGGCTGTAGAGTCCCAATCGGGCCGGCTTAGCGGGAAAGTACGCACCGGTCCGCCCGTGGCCGCCTGATAATATGGCAATCCCATCGCTCGAGGTTGCTTGCCCATCGCCAGGGTCTGCAGGTATAAAAGCAGCTTTGCCCCCTGACCCCTAATCCACCCTGTGCTCCAATTGAATTCTCCAATCATACCCAAACACTGCGCAATGAGACTTTCCCAGATCGCAAGCATCGCCACAGTCGTGTGCACTGTCTCTGCTGCTCCTCTCCCATCCTTCTTCGAGAGACTCTTCTCCAGAGCCGAGGAAGTCTCTCTCCCATTCACAGTCAGAAACTCGACAAACTCCACAGTTCCAAGCAACTCAACCACCTACTCCAACTCTACCTCTGGAGAGACCCCTCTCTCTTTGAAGCTGTACTCTTTCTCCGAGGACTTCACCACCCTCTACTACGGCGATGATGACACCGCATCCAGCTACAACTTGTCCAAGCCAGACTCACCAGCTCTCACCCTCACCAAGGCCCAGGTGTACGAGATTCTCGGCCTTGACGAAGACTCCAACTCCACCGCCATTGAGGGAGTTTCCCTGGAGGAGCTCTTGAACTCCACTGGCGTCCTCAATGGCACCACGCTCGACTACGAGCAGCTCGCTGATGCATACAACGAGACCGTTCTTCTTGACTTGTACGAGACTGTGGCTACAGACTTCGAGGACTACGATGGAATCATCGTGATATTGGACGCTTCAGACATCGAGGCCGCTGCCTTCTTCATTGAGGTGATTGAGTCCGAAATTGAGATTCCTGTCATCTTCACCACCTCGGTCACAGCTTCCAACTTCCTCTCTGGCGGATTCACGAACTTGTACGACGCCATACTCGTTGCCTCCGACGACTCTTACAATGCTACAGATGCCGGTGTGTTGGTAGTCTCTGAAAAGTTGATCGCTTCTGCTTTGTACGCTGAGAGATCTACTACCGAGACCACCGATGGCATTATCTCATCACAGGGATCACTCGGCCGTGTTTACGATGATGAGGTCCAGTGGTTCTTTGAGGACCCAACATTGCCTGTTGTCGGTGGAAACTTTACCTTGGAGACGAACACCTCTTTGCCAGAGGTTGTTGTTTTGGAGGGTATTTCCGGATTCACCTCCGATCTCTTCGATGCACTTGTTGGTGCTGGTGTTTCTGGCTTGGTGCTGGGAGCTCCATCCACTACTGACTTCTCTTCTGACGTGCTCTACGAGGTTGGAAACATCGCTGATGAGATCCCAGTTGTGTTCGCCAGCTCCACAGGCGGCTCCGTTTCACCAGATGACCTCGAGTTCAACTCCACCATCGCTGCTGGCTTCCTCTCCCCTGTTAAGGCCAAGGTCCTTCTCCAGGCCGCTATCGGATCTGGAATGACCACATCTGAGATCAAGCAGGAGTTCTCCTCCGTCTATGGTGGTTGATTACCGCACACCACCTTCTCGTCACTTGACACATTCTAAAACGTTAAAAGATTCTTCACTCCTCTGGAAAACAAAAGCTGATTGATACCCAATTGCTATTACTACATCATACATGCGACATAACAAAAATGAAATGCTGTGTTATAGGAACGTTGAACCTCGTAGAATCACTTCTTCCCCAACTGCAGCCACTTTGGAACCTTCTTACCAGAAGACGAACCACCACCTCCACCAATCTTGAACCCCTCCTTCTTTGGCAGAACACCACCTTTGATCTTTTGCTCGACCTCAAATTCCTCCTCAGAACCACCCTCCTTATCAAACTTGACATCCTCAGCCTCAGCAATGTCCTTAGCCTGACTCAAGTACTCCTCCTTCAAGAATTTCCCTGTCTTTCTGGCACACTTGAACAGCAACATGTTTCGGCTTCCCAACACCTTACTCAACATCGTCCCATCCTCAGGGATCACCGTCAAGGGATGTGGGATCATCAACTGGAACTCCTCGCTCTCCTTGACGAGGGTGTTTCTCACACCGGCGTACAACTCCCTCGTGGTCTCCTCCGGCTTGAAGTTCATCTGCACAGTGCTTCCATCCGGGAGTTTCACACGACACTCAATGTTGACGAGAGCACGCTTCTGCTGCTCCAGGCGGATCTTCTTCAGCTTCTCTGGCTCGTGGGCCGCGCGAGAGAGGATGTTCTGGTACTGGCGCGCTTGGGACACCGTGAGGTCGTACGTCGATTCGTCTGGCGTGTCTGGTTTGATTTGCTCGCTGGAGGGGACGTACACGTAGAGGTGTTTTGGTTGCTCTTTTGGTTCTTCGGGTTCTGGTTTTGGTTCTGGTGCGTCGATATCCATGGCATCAGGGTCCAGTCTAGCCTTTGATGTATGTGGTGGGACATGTTCAGATGATGATGACATGCTTGTCTCTCCATTTAGTTCAGTTCGTGTTGGCTCTGGAGCTGGTGTTGACTTGATAGCAGGTACATCCTTCTCGATAGCCTTTTCACTAGGCTTCTCAGTAGGCGTTGGTGCCTTGATCTCAGATGTTGAAGCCTTTACCTCCTCTTTCGCTTCCACCGGAGCGGCCTTCTTTGGCTTGAATACCTGAACAGGCTGGACAGGTTTCACGGCAGTTGGATCAGTGAAGCTAATTCTCACAACACCGTTATTCTCAATGCCAATCTCAGACAATTGTGAATCCAATGCCTCTTCTCCAACTGTCTTTGTGAAGGTGACAAACTTGACGATGAGACCAGTTCCAATGATCTTCCCCACGTCCTTCTCAACATCGGCAATGAGCTCACGTAGTGTAGACTTGTTGTTAGTCTTCTTGACAACACTCGGCTTCGACAAGGACGAAGCATTGATGAACTGGATCTTGATCGTGATGTCGGCAGCTGTTGATGCCTTCGATGGCTTGAGTGTCAACTTTGCGCCTGCTGGAAGGTTCTGGAGCCTTAGTGGTAGTCCTTTGGAAAGTTCTGTGGTGTTATGGCTATCATAATGTTAGTATTGGCTCATGGATGAATCACTAAAGCCATTGCACTTACAATAACCCGAAGCTTGATGCGGAGAGCTTAAAGTGTGTGGTGGCCCTCTCAAGGAGCTCTGACGTGGCCATTCCGGGCGTTGTTTTGATCTTCAGAGTCTTGAGCCCATACGTGACAGACACAGTAGACATGATGCTTCTTATTGTTCAATTACCGCCCGTTGCTTAGTCGCACAACAAGCGAAGTTGACCGGTGGCAAAGTGCACTTTCTCCAGAATCTCCCACAGGCTGTTTGGATAGAGTGTTGGGCGTACCGAAAACCCGGACATCTCGCCTTCCGCGGAAATTGGTGTGTTGACTGTACTTTTCCACTGCGATTGGCCCAGACACCACGGGCTCTGACACAGCTGCCACGCCCTATTTCTCTTGGAGAGAAAGTATAAATACTCTCTTGATACCCCTATCCTTACCCCAGGAAACCCACATTTTCCCCGAGCCCCACGACGCACAGAAGTCCTAGCGGAACAGTGTTTCATCCTGCCATAACCAAACAAATCCAACCCACAACACAACCCAGCACGACCATCAACAGCCACGACGAGCACGCCAGGATGAGTGCCCCGCCACTACTACGAGCCCCAGGCCTCAACAACAGGAACAAGAACCCGAAGTCGCCGCGTCTGACACTGACGACGCTCCAGGTGAAGACGCCACAGCCCCCTCGTCTCAACATCGACCGCCCACCCTCCGTGTACCAGGACGCCCAGAGCTCATCCTCAGCGGGATCGTTGCTCAGTGCCACGAACAGACTCGCACACTTGGACATCACCGATGCCTCACACACGCCGACACCATCCACTGCCACCAGCGACGTGAGCGTGGGCATGTTCTCCGCGGAGATCATGGCCGAGGTGGATGCCTCGACCTATAGCGCCGCTTCGGAGAACAGGAGGGCCTCAGCGCCAGATTCAGCACTGGAGGGCGATGCTGTGAGCATATCCGTATCGAGCCCACAGGGGGACACGACGCTGCTGAGCACACACCACAAGGACGTGGGAGAGCTCGACGAGGAGGAGTGGAAGGTTGTGCATAAGCGTGGAGAGATCATTGAGTTGGGTGTCCTCGGTGAAGGCGCTGGCGGATCCGTGTCACGATGCAAGCTCAAACATGGAAAGACGGTGTTTGCGTTGAAGACAATCATCTCTGATACTTCTGCAGAGACACAGAAGCAGATCCTGAGAGAACTGCAGTTCAACAAGTCGTGCAAGAGTCCACACATCGTCAAGTACTACGGCATGTTCCTTGATGAGAAGAACGCCTCAATCTGCATCTCGATGGAGTACATGGGTGGCCGCTCGCTGGAGGCGATATACAAACAGGTGAAGTCCCGCGGTGGACGCATTGGAGAGAAGGTGCTTGGAAAGATTGCAGAGAGCGTGCTCATGGGATTATCGTATCTCCACGAACACAGGATCATCCACAGAGACATCAAGCCACAGAACATCTTGTTGGATGAGCATGGAAACGTTAAGCTTTGTGATTTCGGTGTGAGTGGAGTCGTTGTCAATTCGCTGGCGACAACCTTCACGGGAACGTCGTACTATATGGCTCCTGAGCGAATCCAAGGACATCCATACTCGGTCACAAGTGATGTTTGGTCATTGGGGCTTACACTCTTGGAGGTGGCGAAGGGCCAGTTCCCGCTGGACATCGATGTCCAGGGCACGTCACCTATCGAGGTGTTGACGTTGATCATGACTTTCCAGCCGAGATTGGAGGACGAGGACGGAATTGTTTGGACGAGTGCGTTCAGATCTTTCATTGACTATTGTTTGAGGAAGAACCCAGCAGAGAGAGCCTCACCAAGACAGATGTTGAAGCACCCATGGGTCGTTGGACAGAGTAAGAAGAGTGTGAATATGGAGAAGTTTGTGAAACAGTGTTGGGAGGAGTGATCGGTTATGCTACATGAATTAATGAATTTACTTATGGTTTTAGAACAGAACTATGGCTTGTAGACTCATTGCAACAAAGTTTATTAAACTTTAGAAAAGAAAAGGAAGATCAGAAAAAATGGGATCAAAATCAACAACATGAAAACGTACGTACATAAGACATCTCGAGTCACCACATATGGGACACACTCAGCTAAATTTTTTTATAACCATAACCATGACACCCTCACAACTTCTGTGGAGACTTTGGAGGTGTTGTGACTGGCCACTGGTAGACGCCTGGCTTACCAAAGACGTATCCGTTGGCCTTCAAGTAGTCCATGAGGTGAGCTGGACCTCTGGAGCCGTATGGGTAGAGTGTTGGGGTTGGAGCATCTGGGCCCTCGAGGTAGTTGAGCAATGGGGTGAACAACTTCCAACTGAAATCGAGCTCATCGTCTCTAACAAAGTTGGAGTGGTCGCCATGGAGTGCGTCTCTGATGAGCGACTCGTAGGCCTCTGGGATCCAGAACTGCGAGTAACGCTTGTTGTACGAGAGATCCAAGTCTGTGAGCTGTGTTTCTGTCGAGAGACCAGGCTGCTTGGCGTTGAGCTTGATGTAGATGGCCTCGTCTGGCTGGATTCTGATGACAAGCTCGTTTGGTGGGATCTCCTCAAAGATGCCAGAGGCAACGGCCTTGTACTGGATTCTGATCTCAACCTTACCCGAGTCGAGAGCCTTACCGGCTCTCATGATGATTGGGACACCCTCCCAACGCTCGTTCTGGATCTCCATCTTGATAGCGGCGTAAGTGACACACTTGGAGCCTGGCTTCACAGTTTCGTCATCGAGGTATGCAGGCTTCGAGCCGTCCTCAGACTTGTCGTACTGGCCAACGATGAGGTTGTCGTGGTCCAATGGGGCCATGGCCTTGAGCACCTTGACCTTCTCGTCACGGATGGACTCAGGGTCGAAGGAGACTGGTCTCTCCATGGTGAGAAGCGTGAGAACCTGGAGCAAGTGGTTCTGCATCACGTCACGGATGATTCCAATGTCGTCAAAGTATCCACCACGGCCCTCGGTGCCGAATGGCTCCTTGAAGATCACCTGGATGGACTTGATCTGGTCTCTATTCCAAGACGAATTGAGAATCTGGTTGCCGAATCTGAGAACGAGGAGGTTCTTCACCATCTCCTTGCCCAAGTAGTGGTCGATTCTGTAGATCTCCTCCTCGGTGAAGAGCGGGGACAACTCTTTCTGCAACTCTCTGGAGGACTCGAGGTCATGGCCGAATGGCTTCTCGACGATGATTCTGGTGATACCATTCTCGGCATACACGTTCTTCTTGATCTGTGCACCAACTGTGACGAAGACGGATGGTGGGAGGGCGAGATAGAAGAGTCTGTGTGGCTCGGAGACGCCTCTCTCCTTCTCAAAGGACTCGATGTCCTTGTTGAGCTCGACAAAGCCGTCTGGCTGGTCATATGGGCCGTGGATGTAGTGGATGAGCTGGAGGAACGGCTCGATCTTGGCCTTGGCCTCGTCGGTCTTCGCCTTGAGGAAGCCCTTGATTCTCTCTCTCAGTTCCTCTGTGGTGAGCTTGGAGCGGGCGTAGCCGTAAATCTTAGTAGATGGGGACAAGTGGCCCTCTCTGAAGAGGCCGAAGAGGGCTGGGAAGGTCTTCTTCTTGGCGAGGTCACCAGAAGCGCCGAAGACGACGACGGCGGTGTTCTCCTTAAACTGAACCTGGGCCATTGTGGGACGAGATGACACAATTGCTGTCTGCGAGAAAGGCTGTGGCGAGTCGAGTCGAAGGGGGTGGGGGGCTGCGTGCTTGTTGTGTGGGGGTCGCACTAGGAGACTGGAGCTGGTGTGTGGGGGCAGCAGCAGAGGTCGCTTGGTTCGGTGGCAAAACTGGGCTCGAACTCCAGCGGGTGACAGCCTTTAAATTGTTCGAATGGAGATGGGCTCCACGGATCGTTTCCTTCCGCTGCCTAACAAATTTTCGCGGCCGAGCACGTGACCCGGAAAAACTCGTCGGGTGGCAAAGGCGGCGTTTGTTGGCGGTGGGGAGGGCTACCAAGGCCCAGTTTTCGCTGAGTGATAGACTACTAGTGGGTATATACTATTATCTACTCAATTGGTTGATAGGCACCCCATTGCGCCAACAGAGTGGATTTCCCTGCCCCCCTACAAGGCTCCTCCTGTGCAGTCAGCCTCACCGCGCAAACCCACCCGAGGCCGCCAACACCGGACGGCCAACAAACCACCGAAAGCGGAATTGCGAAGCTCTATAGCCGATGAAGCTGTGGATCGTGGGGAAACGTTTCCTTCAGTTTCTATTCACTGCCCAATTGGGCCCATAAACAGCCAGAGAAGGCCCCCTTCGCCCCCCAAGAACACACCCAAATCCTGGCCAGCACCGGGCCGAGGCGAGCAACCTCAGCTTATCAAAATTACGCGAGCTTGCCGCTTTGGCCCTTCATGACAAGCAAGAGAGATAGGCCACCAATCAAGCCACAGCGTGGGGAAAGTGATAGGCAGAGAGGCAGAGAGCCCACGAGACGCCTGGCTTGATTTGTAAACATGTCTGTGCTCTGCGCTCTGCACCCTCCAAGACATCCAACGGTATCCTCGGCTAGAACCGTGTTAAACTCCACTAAAGCCGGCTCGTCAGGGAATATGTCAGCGTGCTTCAACGGTGGCGACATGATCTCTTTCCAGGGCTTTCCCCGCGTTACGATCCAGATCAAACTGGGATTACCGGTCATAACACTCGTGAGATTCATAAACAACAAACAGGACCCCGGCACAACATAGGCACAACAAAGCAGCGGACCCCTCATGCTCTCCATTGTAAGCGTTCAAGCGTCGGACAGCGACAAACCATCGGCCCCCGCAATATATCGCCGCGATCAGCTTTCAAGCCAAGGCCCAACACCTTAGAACGTACACACCCGCAGTCCGCCCACTTTCTTTCTAAACTCAACGTTCTTGGGATCAATCACTTGTTTGGCGTACGTGATGACCAACCCGTCAATGTCCACCACCAAGCGCAAGTTGCACTGCTGGATGTGTGCATAGTTGTTCGAGTAGTCGAGCGTCAACTCCTTCAAGGAGGGGTACTCTGCGTCGCTGAAGATGAACTCCTGGTCCTGTGGTCTTACGCGCAGTGTCACACCGAGGTGCTGGAGTGACGGGTATACCGTGCCCTGCTGGAGAAGCAGCTTGTTGAACTTGTCAAAGTTGAGGAGCGAGAGCTCGACGAGGTGTGGAAGATCAATGTGGAAGGAGGTGTCGCTTGGCTTGATTGCGTAGTTCTCCCTCTGGGCAATCGTTGGGAACTCATTGATCTCAAGATCATTATGAGTCAATGAGAGAGCCTTGGTGGATGTCAACATGTTGATGTATTCGTTGGCGTTGACAAATGACTTGGAGTTGGAGATGATGTCCACTTCGTGAAGCGATGGAAGAACAGGCGTGAGCGCCTTGAGCAAGTAGGGAAGACCTGTTGGAATTGAGGTGATCTCAAGGATTAGTGTTTTCAATTGGGGACAAGAAACTTTCTCAAAAAACAATGACTCAGAGAACCCCCTCTCAAACGCTCCATGAACGTGTATGGAGAGTCTCTCCAGCTTGGGCAAGACAGTGTTGTACAACGACACAGAGTTACCGCTGATCTCCAAGTCTCTCAATTCTCTCAACTCAACAACTCCCTTGTCTGATGATATCTGTAACTCAACATTCCCAGTGTATGCTGATTGTAAATGCAAAACCTCAAGCTTCTCGAACCTCTCAAACACCTTGAGAGTCAACCCGCTCTCAATAGCAATATCCTTGATCTCCCTCAAGTTGGGCAAGTACGAGAGCTCCAAGAACTTGAGCAAGGGCGGCAATCGTGGCTTGGTCATACTTGAGCTTGTCAACCCATTCAACTTCTCCAAACTCTTGCTTCTGATCTTGAAGTCGTAAAACGATGAGATGCTGAAGTAGAAATGTGGCAACTCCCTAGCGTTCCTGAACTCATACTCGTGTCCGAAGCGGATCAGGTCATTGCCCTGTGTATCATTTCTGCTCTTCTTCATCGACTCAACTGCCATGTCTGCACCATCCATGAATATCGTGAGGGCGACCTGGCTCATGTAGTGGTGGTACATCTTGGTCTCCTCGGGTACTGCGCCCAGTCTGTCGTACTTGATCCAGACATTGCCATTGTCAGCGAACGCCATCTGTGCTCCCCGCTGGGTCAAGAACACCTCCACGATCTTCTGCTTCGGGAAGCGCTTGCACCGTGCGATCTCCATGAGGTAGTAGTCTGGCGGGAGGCTCTTGCTTGCCTGGGAGAACTCGAAGATGAAGAAGCGAAACCTGCGGATGGCGCCCTCGAGAACGCTGCTCTCCAGCGTGTCCATGTAGAGATACTCGTCCGCTATTGAGCTGAAGAACCCGGAGGCATCGGGAGCATCACCACACACGAGCACGAGGCCACGGATGAGCCGCTGGAAGAGCTTGCTCACGCGCACGAGGGAGAGGTAGTCGTACAAGTCGTCAATCTGCGCAAGGATCCCCATCAACACCTCGGTCGGCAGATCCTGGAGCGACGCGGGTGGTGACATTGGAAGTTTGTTTGGAGATTATTTCTGTGTGTTTTGGAGGGAGTTTCACCACGGCGGCTTGTGATTGGTTGTAGAAGAGGGAAAGTTGATGGATTCTGTCACAAGGAAATTCGCCCCCGCCAACTCGCGCGCCAAAAAAGTTGGGACGGGGCAACACGTCGATGCCTTTGGCCTGGATCCTTGCGATGTATGGCGATGCTAATTACTAACTACAATTACTAGATCTGGAGTTTGAAGATGAGTGCAATATGGGTAATGGGATCTAGAATGGGAAGAAGTATCTTTCATGATCATAAGACTATGCTACCACAATAAAATCAATCCTCGCCCTCCTCCTCGTCTGGCGGCGCCTCATCGTCAGTCTCAACAACATCATCAAAGTCAGGCTTATCCTTCTTACCGGCGCCCTTCGTCACACCAGAGGTCATCCCAGGTCTGAGGATGGAAACAGGATGGTTCATCTTGTTGTAAGTTCTGGTGAACTTGGACTTGACCTGTGTTGGGATCTTCTTGATCAACGCAGCAGTGGCATCGGCACCAATAGGGAACTCCATCAAGAAGTCCCAGTCAGTCTTGGTCAGGTAGTACTCGTCCAACATCTCAATGACGCCAGCGATACCATCTGCTCCCTGGTTCGTCAGCGGCTCCATGAGTCTCTTCGCCAATAGTGGGATGTACTCCAATCTGAACTCCTTGGCACTCGTCGACGTGCGCAGACGGGAGCGGTACTGCAACTCAGTGAGCAATCTGTAATACTTTCCTGCCTTGGAGTTCTGGCCCAGCCATCCTGCAAAGTTGACACGGCCGGCAAGGTTTCCCGCAACGAAGGAGCCAGGTCTCACCGTGGACATGACGGCGTGGAGGGGCATCAGAGACCACTGTTGCTCCGAGCTGTGGATCTTGGCGTCGACGAGGTCTCCCTCACTGATGGAGTCTGCAGCCATTGCGGCAAGCTCGAGGTGTGCGAGTCTGGACTGGCCCTTCATTGGACGTGTTTGGAGGTAGTTCTCTTGCATCATGAGTGGAACCATGGCGTGGTCGTCAAAGTAAAGCTCCATCTTCTTGTACAATGGCATCGTGGTGTTCTCCATGTAAACCTGTCCACTGAGCAAGCGTGGGATGATGTCAAAGATCTTGAGTGCAACGTTCTTCTGCCATTCTTGTGTGATTCCCTTCGTGTTGTCTGAGTTGATCGTTGATTGGGTTTTGGAGACGGTGGAGAGCAGGTTGATGATCTGTCTGATGTCGTTGTTCGTGGCGGCAACGATCTGGTCAATCACGTTCGGATCAAGTTTGATTCCCTCTCTCAATGCAATGGTCATCAGTCTTGACTTCATCTCCCTGGCCTGTGGTCTTCTGAATGGGAGGTCCAACGTGACACGGTCAAATGGTCTCATCTTTGGTAACGACTTGTCGTTGCAAATCAGAATCATTGGAGCCTGGGTCTTACGACAGAAGGAGGCAAGCTCACCAACACCACCTCTATCACCACCGGACATACCATCCACTTCATCCATGATGATGCAGAACTTGTTGTTGTTATTTGACTTGGTCTCGTTCTGCTGGAAGAAGCCCATGACGGAGGAGTTATTCAAAACACCACCAATGTTGGAATGGAGAAGCTTCTTGGAACGAACATCCGATGCATTCTTCTCAATGATGTCGTATCCGAGGGACTTGGCAACGAGATGAGCCGCAGTCGTCTTACCAATACCTGGAGGACCATGTATGAGCACAGCTCTGAACTCAGTCTCACCCTTAGCAGGCTTTCTGTTACCAAACTTGGCTGGCCAATCTTCAAGCCATTTCTGGAGTTTCTGGACCGTGCCCTTGTTACCACACAACTGTTCGAGCTTTGTTGGAGCATACCTCGTTGTCCAGAGCTTATCAGCATCTGTCTTGAGTTTGGAGGTATCAACGGGCTTTCCCGCCTTCTGAGCCTTCTGGATCTCTCTTTCTCTTTTCTTCTTCTCCTTCTCTTCCTCTTCCATCATTTTGCGGGTTTCATCTCTCGCCTTGAGCTCCTCTTCCAGCCTCTTAGTTCTGGCCTTCTCGGCAACATCACCATCTCCGCCTTCCTCAGGCATACCCTTGATTAACTGGAGGAACCCATCCTCGTCAATGGCCTTGATCTTGAACTGCTTGATCTTTTTCACCTTACTCGGTCCAGCCTCAGCGCCGAGAACAACGACAGAGGTCTTGGATGAGATGGACTTGGTCACCTTGGCACCATACCTCTTTGCCAGCGCCTCGCAGTCCTCACGCGTGAGATTAGGCAGGACACCAGTGAACACCATCGTGAGTCCCGTGAGGCAGTTCGGTGCGCCCTCAGGGATGTCAACTGTGCCTGAGGATTGGGGAAGCGTCGACTGGCGGGCCTTGAAGTCACGGAAGTTGAACCCGGATCCTTCACCAGTTGGGATGTCCTCAGGAAGTTCCGCGTCTGGGATCATCTTGAGCACGTCCTGTGCAGTGACTCCGGTGTTGGTCTTCACTGGCGAGACGGAGACTTTTTGCGAGCTGGACTTCGTAGGTGATGCCTTCTTTGGCGAGCCCTTCGTTGGACTTGAGCGAGTGGCCCTCTTGCTCGCCTTGATCTCCTGCAGACTGTCGAGCTCCTCCAAGAAGTCATCATCGTCATCGCCAAAGTCATCGTCTTTGAACTCGTCCTCCTCTTTGTGATCGTCATCGTCATCCATCTTGAAGTCGCCATCGAGGTCGTCATCATCATCATCATCATCATCAAGAACAACGGTGGATGGCTTCTTGGTGTTGCTACCAGTTGGTGGCGCCCTCTTCGCCTTCTTTACCGGTCTGACGGGCTCGTCGTCGGCGTCAGAGTCGAGGTCAATTGTCTCGATCTCCCTCTTCACGGGCTCCTTCTTTGGAGCAGCAGCTTTCTTCTGTTGTATTGTGTTAGCATTTGGGCTCGTTTGCTCAGCGACGCGTGGTGCTAGCGGGGCGTTGCGTGGGCCGATTGGGACTCACTTTTGGGGCAGCGGACTTGCCCGAAGAGCCGAAGAATTGTCTGATGTCCACCATGTCTTCAGAGGCTTCTCACAGAGGATTTCCAGGGGCTTTCCAGTGGGTTTGGAGGCCGTTTCCGTGCCCAAGAGTGACGCGTCAGGGGAAAAATTTCGTAGTGGCGAGCTCTCGACCGCGTCTGTGATCGTTGTCGCGAGAAATCGAGACAGAGCCGGGATTCATCGACGTGTGAACATGATGAAGTCTCGGACACACTGAATCAAGATTTAACACCACAGGGCCCCAAGATTCGCCACCAACGCGTCCTCAATTTCAACACCACTACACTCACCGAGTCGAGTGCTTTCCAACGGCCTTTCAAGCGCACGAAACACCCCCGGAACAAGCAAGCGCGCCGCAGTGACCACCACGGCAGAACATGGCCAAGAAGAAGAACAACAACAACAACAACAAGAAGTCTGCGAAGCCCCAGTCGAATGAGCAGGCCCCACATGAATCGGGAGGAGCGCAGGACAGTGAAGCTGGCGGTGCTGAGGCTGCAACTTCTGGAGGCGAAGCGCAGGCTGCACAAGTTCAAGCAAACCAGGCTGGCAGTGATGGAGTGGGCCATCGTGAGACAGAGACCTCAGACAAGGAGGGGGAGGTGGATCGTGGAGCATCTCGCAATGGCGGAGAAGAAGGTGAGAATGACACAGGTGCTAAGACTGGCGCTAAAGGTGGAGCAGCTGTCCAGGACTCGGACGACAAAGTGAAGGAGCTCGAGGCAAAGATTGCAGAGTTGACACTCAAGTTGAACAGCGTTGAAGAGAAAGACGCAGTCAAGGAGACTGAGGTGCATGATGATGAAGTGGAAAAGCTCAAGGAACAACTGAAGGGCACAGAGGAGGAGAGAGACAAGGTACAGGTTCAGTACGAGGCGCTTCTTAGCAGACTGGGTTCGATGAAGTCTGTCTTCAGCAAGATGAAAGAGAACCAGACTGAGCTGGAGGAGACAAAGGAACAGCTCGAGGAGTATGAGAAGCAGAATATTCAGCTCAAGCAAAAGATGGATTCACTACAAAAAGAAGTGAAGGAGTCAGAGAAGGTGGCTACGATGCTGAGAGAGGAGAGTGAATCTTTGAACGCAGAGTGTGATCGTCTCAGTGCAGAGCTGAGGTCATTGAGATCCGAGCTGGAGGAAAAAGAGTCATCATGGTTCTCTGAGAAGAATGCATTGTCAAATACGAATCACAGGCTCGAGAAGGAGATTGAGAAACTCAAAGAGAGCAACGAGGAATACATCATCACTCTGGAGAATGACAAGATGGTCAACTCATCCTTGAACAACGACATCACGGACCTCAGTGATAAGGTGAAAGATCTCGAAGCCACAGTACAGAGATTGGAAAGAGAAAAAGAATCATTCAAGACACTCAACGACAACTCCACCGCTGATTTGTTGAAGTTACAGAAGGAGTTTGATGCTGCATCTGAGAAGCACCTCAACTCGTTCAAGAATCTCGGTGATGAGCTTGAGTCACAAAGACAGCAGTACGACATACTCAAGGAGCAGAACGCAAAGCTACAGGAGGAGAACAGTAAGGTGGGCAAGCTGGAGCAGGAAGTCAAGGAGAAGCAGCTACAGATTGGAAAACTGCGTCACGAGGCTGTGATTCTCAACGAGCACCTGACGAAGGCCCTGCAGCTGATCAAGCGCAACAGTGATGCCGAGACGGTGGACAAGGAGCTCGTGTCCAATCTGTTCATCTCATTCCTCAACTTTCCACGAGGAGACACGAAGAAGTTTGAGGTGTTGCAACTCATCTCGAACTATCTCAGCTGGGATGAGGAGAAGCGGATCCAGGCGGGGCTCGCCCACAACGCCACGGCATCAAGAACTAGACAAGCGCGCGAGAGCTTTGTTTCGCTGTGGACTGAGTACCTGGAGAATGAATCGCAGAAGCCGTGAATTGAATTGAATTAAATTGAATTGAATTAATGGTTTGTGGGGGTATTTATAGTACGTAGAAGCGCGTTCTAGACCCTTCACGCGGATCGTCGCGCAAATTGACAGGGACAACGCGGCTGGTTTTGAAATGTTGAAATCAAGTTTGAGCCAAATTCCAATTCCACCACCGCCAAAGAGCTCGAAAAGGCAGTGTTCAGAGCAAAGGGTCGCACAGAAGATTCACCGTCATGGCTACTCTTTCCCCATTGAAAGCACTGCACAGGAACAGGCGTCTCAGGCTCGGCGTTGTGGCCGTTGTGGCGCTCATCTGCCTCTTGAACCTCTACAACTCGGTCTACGGCATCGCCAACGCCAACGAGCGCTTCACCAAGAAGGTCACACAGGCTTCGACACCCTCCACACGGCCGTCCATCCAGATCTTTAAGCAGGACACGGGCTCGCTGAACAGACTCGCGGACAACGCGTCGCTACGAGAGCAACTCCACTTCCAGTTCCCATACAAGCCGGAAGAGCCCATCCCCCGTCTCATCTGGCAGACGTGGAAGTATCCGAGAGACTCTGAGGACTTTGCAGAGACCTTCTACAAGTTTTCACAGAAGTGGATCGACAAGAACCCGGACCACACGTACACCCTCGTCCCGGACAGCGTGGCACACGACCTGGTGAAGCACCTCTACCAGACTGTGCCCCAGGTGCTGCGTGCGTACGAGCTGCTCCCGAAGCCGATTCTTAAGGCAGACTTCTTTCGCTACCTGATCCTGTATGCCCGTGGAGGCGTATACTCGGACGTGGACACCACTGCGCTGAAGCCGACCTCTTCGTGGATCTCGTTGAACGAGACGATATATGACCAGAAGAACACTGCGGGGCTCGTGGTGGGCATCGAGGCGGACCCAGACAGACCTGATTGGAACCAGTACTACGCTAAGCGTGTCCAATTCTGCCAGTGGACTATACAGAGCAAGCCGGGCCATCCTATGCTCGGGGAGCTCATTGCCCGCATCACCGAGATCACATTACAGAAGGAGAAGGAGGGCACGCTGAACAAGGTTGTTGGAAAGGATTCAGGCGACGACATCATGAACTGGACAGGTCCGGGAATCTTTACCGATGAGGTGTTCAAGTACATGAACGAGATTCTGGCGTACGACGCTTCTTCGCGCGTGGTGAACCCGACCCCAGAGAACAAGTACAGCGAGGGCGTTGACATTCAGCGTGACGGCATCGACTGGCGCTTCTTCACACTCATGACGCAGCCTGTGGTGGTGGATGATGTTCTTGTGCTGCCCATCACCGGATTCTCACCAGGAGTGGGACACATGGGATCCAAATCGCCCGACCATCCAGACGCCTACGTCCGCCACATGTTTGAGGGCAGCTGGAAGCCTGAGAATGAGAGAAACGTCGGCGAGGTCAAGAAGAAGAAGAACTACAGAAAGCCGAAGAAGAGTCCACAGTGATGAATTATTTTTGATAAGAAGAGAGTGCAGGCGGTATGGATGGTGACGAAGGGGCAGCTCGTCAAGGGAGAATGTGTGGATGGATGTTGCAAGCAAAAAATGATACGACTTTTGTTAATGATTTGAGAAAGGATTAAAAGGCCGTCCTAGAACATGAAACAGAGCAAAAGAGACAGGAACAAAACATGAGATCGAATTGGAGAAGAAAGAATAATAAATGCTTTATATCTGGTGGGTGGGGGTGGCTGTTCATCAGAGGATGGTGCAGCTCGATTTCTTCTTCTTCTTCTTTGGAGCAGCAGAGCCGACGGAGGTGTTGACCTTGCCCAGTGGCTTTGGCTGTGCCTTCTGGGAGGCTGCTCTCTGTGGTAGCGAGTCTGTTGGAGAGGACTTGGAGGTGGTGTTTGCGCTTGTGTTTGCACTCTGGCCGTTGATGGTCTGTGCGGCCGTCTGCTGTTTCTGGTTCTCCAGGGTCTCGTTGCGCATGATCTGTCTCACCACGTCGATGAAGGCCTCGTCCACGTTGGTCTTGTGCATGGCCGAAGTCTCGTAGAAAGGCACACGCCCCCACTTCTCACTGATGGCGATTCCGTCTTCCGGCTTGAGCACACGCTCGTCAACAAGGTCACACTTGTTGCCGATAAGCACCATCGGCACGTTGGCAGAGTCCTTGATGCGCAGCACCTGTTCTCTGAGCGCGAGCAATTCCTCGAGCGACGACTCATCAGTGACAGAATAGACGAGCAGGAAGCCCTTTCCGGACTTGATGTAAAGCTCACGCATCGCAGTGAACTGGGCCACGCCGGCAGTGTCGAGGATCTCAAGATCACAAGCACGCCCGTCAACCTCGATCTGCTTGCGGTAAGAGTCCTCGATCGTTGGGTCGTACGAGTCAATGTAGACACCCTGGACAAACTGCACTGTGAGCGACGACTTACCGACACCGCCGGCACCGAGAACGACGACTTTGTAGTCTCTCATGGCTTGTATGGGGAGAGCGAGAGGGGGGAAGTGGAAGGGGAAGGGATACGAGTGTGCGAGAACGCGTTTGAGGCGTGGAAAAAGGAGAGATCCGGGAAAGTGGGGCAAGGGAGTCGATGTGGGAAGCCAGAGAACCGAAGACAGGGGCCCTGAATGCCTTTTGGAGTGTGTGTATAGGCGGATCTTGGTGGGAAATGCAGCGGGACGTGTCTGAATTCTTTTCCAACTTTTCGCGTTTGGTCTGTGAGGCCCAAAAGGGAAAGTGGGATAGGGTGCGGTCTTGTGGCCTCTGGAACTCGTGTTTCCCGTTATCAATCGGTTGATCTGATAAACTATTCGGAATAAGATAAGTGATTTATGCTACGATAGATGCAAAAAAGCGTAACGATTCGTTAATAATAGGCGGAGCTACCACCGCTGGAGAAGCCGAGGTTCAAAAGAACCAGGATATGTACACGATCTGACCCCAGCTTCTCCAATATGTACAGCAAACTCTCCTACAAACATTCACTTAGACATCTGCTTGTGCAACTTGGCGATCGTGCTTCTGACGCTAGCATCTGAAGCCTTCCACTCATTCTTGACAACGTCCCAGTTGACCTTTCCAAACACCTGTCCGATCTTGACTGGGCCATCCTTCTGCACCTCCTCCAAGAATGCCTTCACTCTAGCCTCGATCTCCTCCTGAGACGCCACTGGCAGCTGGGCCAAGTAGCTCTGGAGCACCTCGATCTCCTTGGTCTCCTTCTCCGCAAGCTCGGGTCTGCCAAACTTCTCATACTCGGCCACGGAGTCCTTTCTCTGTGCGATGGCCTTCGAGATGATCTCAAACAGGAGGAACTCGTTATGCTGAGATGGCTTGGTGTCGATCTCTTTGTATCTGATGTCTGAGAGGAGCACCTTGAGCGTGTCCTTCTTGATCACGTTCTTCTCCTTCATCGCCGTCTTGAGGTCGTTCTTGAGGAGGGCGAGCGTGTCCGCGTACGCCTGCGAGCTCTGGAATCTCACGAGTCTGGTGGAGAAAGCGAGTGGTCTGAGGGTTCTGGCAAACATCTTTTCCTGCCTGATTGGTGTTCTTTGGGCTTTCCTTTCAAGACATGGAGAGATGGAGAGATGCCTCGAGCTAATTTTCCGCCCCATTCGCGAAGGCAGAGGCCAGAAGTCAGCAAAGTGTGGGGGCTTTGAAGCCTCAAGGCTCTTGTGTCGGTATTCTGAAGATTATGAGTAGCTCATGATGTTCCCCATTGAGTAATAAGTATTCATGTTCGATAACTCCTTTAACACCCGGGTATTGGTCAAGATTTCATAGCAAACATCGAAATGTAAACACTGGGGCGGAAAATAAGCTCAGCGCCCACTCGTTATTTTCCGCCCCAGTGTCGCGAAAATTACTTCATTCGGTGGAAACACATACACTCGGACGGAACTCTCAACTCTCGTGGGCTGCCATAGATCGTTTGTGATGGATACAATTAATGAAGAGTTCTAACAAATAATACAGTACTTCAGCATTTAAAAACAGATAAACAGATCAGGGACGCATCATGGTCTTTTAGTTACTCAATCAAACCTGAGAAGAGGAGTCAGAGCGGGACTCCAAGACACCGCCCTTGGTCTCGACAGTCTCCTCAGTGGCCTTGTTGTCGTACACCTCGTCGCCAGCGACTCTTCTGGAGAAGGCGTGCTCGGTTGGGACAAAGTTAGTGGACTTCCAAGCGTACTTGACGTTCTCGTAGAGCTCGTCAACCTGCTCCAAGGTGAGGTTCTTGGTCTCGTAGACGAAGTAGAAGGCGAAGAAGAAGCAGAGGAAGTTGCAACCACCCCAGATGAAGAACACGTTGGAGCCGAGACCAGCAGATCCCGGAACGTCATCAACGAGGTATGGAGTGGCGTAGGCGATGGCAAAGTTCCAGAGCCAGTTGGAGGCAGTGGAGAGGGCAACGGACTTGGCTCTGGTCTTGAGAGGCATGATCTCACCAACGACAACCCAAGCGACTGGACCCCATGTGGCAGCAAAGAAGGCAATGAAGATACAGGTGAAACCAACCATACACTTGTTAGCAGCGTCGGAGTCAGTGGCAGCACCGATGATGGCAATGAGCAACTCGGAAATGCACATACCGGCAGCACCAGCGAGGAGAAGCATACGACGACCAACGAGCTCAACGAGCAAGATACCTGGGATGGTGGAACCAACGTTGACAATGTTGGTGGCGAGGGAGACGAGGAAGGAGTTCTTGATACCAGAGTTCGAGAAGAAGGTGGTACCGTAGTAGAAGATGAAGTTAACACCGGTCAACTGCTGGAAAGCCTGCAAGAAGACACCACAAGTCAAACGGAACAACTGGGAGTTTCCACGCTTGAAGCAGTCAGCCCAAGAGCCAGTACCCTCAGAGGTCTCGTACTCGTAGTTGGCAACGATCTCTCCGAGCTCGTCAACGAGGACTGGGTGGTCAACTGGAAGTCTTCTGAGCTTGGAGAGGGACTCCATGGCCTTGGAGGTGTCACCCTTCTTGACGAAGTAACGTGGGGTCTCTGGAAGGAAGAACATACCGATGGACAAGATGAGGGACCAGAGCAACTGGAGGGCGATTGGGATTCTGTAGGAGCCAGTGTCGTTTCTGGCATGGGTACCCTGGTTGACACAGGCAGCGAGGAGCAAACCGATGGTGATGGCCCACTGGTAACAAGAGACAACGGCACCTCTGATCCACTTTGGAGTGGCCTCGGACTGGTAGAGTGGGACACAGGAGGAGATCAAACCGACACCGAAGCCACCGATGGCTCTGCCGGCAACGAGCAATGGGATGCCAGTGGAGGCGGTCTGGAGAATCACACCGAGGTTGAAGACGATGGTGGCAGAGACGATGATGGTCATACGACGACCAATGTTGTCAGACAAGTATGGAGCGAGGAGGGAACCGAAGAAGGTACCAGCAGACAAGATGGAGACGATGAGGGAGTGCTCCTTGGAAGAGAAGACACCTGGTTCATCCTTTGGGTAGTGCTCGAGGACGTAGTCCATGGCCATGATACCAGAGATGGTACCAGTGTCGTATCCGTAGAGGACACCAGCAAAGGCGGCGAAGAGACCGACGAAGACGGCCATGAAGGTGGAGCCCTCAGTCTTCTCACCTGGGTTGAAGAAGATTCTCACAATTCTGTTGGTCATTGTGGGAAGACGCGAGTTGTTGATGGAGAAAGGAAAGCAAGTCGAAGCTCCAGATCTCAGCCAAAGACGGGGATATTCGCTGGCTTATATAGACACCCGGAGCAGGAATCTCTCTGGGCAGAGGGGGAGCTCCGAGCCAGTCATGCCGGAAAAAAGCAGTTTCACCGAAGCTGGGGAAGTTTTTCCTGCAAACATGCGGGGCCCCGAGAGACTGGGGTCCATGGGACTTGCGTCTGTGCGCATGGGCCATGGTGGAGGAGCCAATCAACGGCCTGCGATCGCCTCCGATCCGGACAAAACTCCTCTCTGGGGGAGCTGGGGAGCGTCCATTCGACATAGGAAGGAAAATCTGGGCATCTGGGCTTTTGTTTCCCCTGGACTTCGGGGCTGTTGTTTCGCCGCAAGAAGTTGGGGAGTTTCTCCGTCGAAGGTGGCTTGTTGGCTTGCTAGCTCACGAGCCCGGGGACACCCCAAACAGGCTCCTTCATATGGAAAGAGAGACACTGACTTGGTGGAGAAAAGGGGTGTGCCCAGAGCAAACAAAACTCCACCACGCACTCCGCAAAGTTGTAGAAGGAACAGGGCCCGCGAGGTGGATGACCGTCGACGGACATTCCAGCGCCCAGCCAAAAAGGTTGCCAACTTGCCGTGCGACAGAGCCAAATTAACAAAGTGGGCGAAACGTGGAAAAGGCCACACCCCCCAGAGAGAAGCATCAGCGGACATGTATGCTCGAGAGTCAAAACAGAGCGACTAGAAACTTAGAAAGAGCAACGGGGAGAGGCTGCCTACTAACAGATTCTTCTCTCCTCTCATAAAACTCTCTCCGGCTCTGGCTCTCTTCTGTGATCTCGTGCCCCTGAGTTCTACATCGACAGCCGGATAAACTTGGTGTCTCGAGGCGAGCTTGTACAGTTTGGCCAGCTTGTTGTTCCGTTTCTCCGCCTGTTGGGTAACTTGTGGACCGGGTCTAGATTCTAGAATGCTCAGAACAGAGGCTCATGCTGCAATTGGAGTCACCTCCCCGCGATTGGACCCTTCTGGGGGAAGAGTCACGACTCACGATTCACGAAGGGCTGGTTTGGCCGGGGGTGTTTAGTGTTTACGTGGCTAATCATGTGGGGAAGGTGTTTTGTGGAAAGGCTGTAGAAGCGGCTAAAAGAAGAAGCTCTCGAAGGGCTTTAACTCCATATAACCAGGATCACTTCCCGGGCTCTACTGAGAAGTTCTCAACAGCCAATCAGAGAGAGGCGCTTCCCCGCTCAGGCTCAGGCTGCGGAAAAAAAGAAATTCTCCGGAGTGCGCCGGCGAGACTCAGTTTTTCCGGACAGCTGCACTTCCCAGGCCTTTGGTGAATTGCCCAGAAGATGTGGATGACTTCTATTGGCTGGAGAGTTCAGAAGAAGAGACTTTGAGGACTTGGCCAGTTCCCCTGGTGTTCAAAGCGGGGAAACAGAGATCATGATTCATCGATGAGAATTAAGCCCGATGGACAGTCGTAGGCGAGGAGTCAGCAAGCCCACGATCAACGGGTGTCTGGCAGTTACGAGCTCGCACAAAGACGATCTTCACAGTTGGTGGTGCAAGGAATCATTATCAAGATCTGACTGATTTCTATGACTTCTCACGAGTTTCCCAGGTAGCGCTTAACCCCGTATTCTGGCTGCAAGGTCTCGACTCTCTCCAGCGCCGTGAAAAGGCCGCCGCGCGTGTGTGGGGTCCAACGGTCAACAACACGAGACAAACACAAGCGGCAGAAACTGCTGGATCAGAACATCATCTGATTCCCATGACCTGATTCAGTCATGAGCCAACAAGCGGAGAATGCAAATCTGTTGTGGTTCTACCCCAGATTGCTGCATCGAGCCAACGCGAGAGTGACTAGTGACTACACAGGATCTCGTCATGCTCTAGTAGTTGTATTAAAGTGTATGCACATTCGTAACACGTATTATGGTCATTTCTTCTTCTTCTGACCCTTCTTGGACTTCTTTGGTGGCGCCATGGCGTGTCCTGTGGCGTTGACGTGCTGGAAGAGCTTGTTCCGCGATGTGAAGGTTTGGTTGCACACAGAACACTTCTCCGAACCAGCGGCATCCTTGAGTTCTGAAGGTGGGGTTGGTGTAGGTGAGGCCGTGACGGGGATGCTTGGGACAGCCGAGGACTTCTTTTTCTTCTTATCCTTCTTGTCCTTCTTGGAGGATGTTCCCCAATCGTCATCGGAATCATCAACGGCAAACGACTTACCCTTCTCCAAGGCAGCAGCAAGTTTGGCCAGCTCATCATCCTCTTCACTTAGCTCTTGTATCTTTGTAACAGCTGGGACCTTAGCGTATTTTTGTTTCTTCTTCTCTTTCTTTGAAAGTTTCTTTGGCTTGACAACTTCTTCCTCTGGTTCAGAGACAGGTGGGAGAGAGTCAAGATCATCATCGATAACATCATCAATCTCTGGTTCTTCATCAGACTCACCGTCCAACTGCTCTTCAACAGCAGAGTCATCACCCACATCCTGCGTGTCAAGTTCTTTGAGCTGCTCTTCAATCTTTCTCAACTCTTCGTCCAACTCATCTTCTTCACCTCCACTCTCAGACTCCACAATCGAATCTTCAGCGGCATTCTCCCCATCTTCCTCGCCTTCATCAGCAGTTTCGAAATCACTTTCCTCAGAAACAGGATCAATACCAAGGGATATTCCTTCCTGTCTCATTTCCCATTTGATCTGTCTCACAGCCTTCTTATGCTTCGCACTGTCCTCGTGTGACTTAAACTGCTTCTCACTCTTGAACACCTTGTCACAGACAACACACTCAAAGAGCTCCTGGTCCTCCTGGTCGTCTTGCACATCATCATCCGAGACAAAGTTACCCTCAATCTCAGCGAAATCATCATCGTTGACAACCTGCCAGCTCTGCGCCTCGAACTGGCCCCTCTGTGCGGCATTAGCAGCCCGATCTCTCTCAATCTGTCTGCGTAGCTCCTCCTGCATCTTCTTCTTTCTCTCCTGCTCAAACTTGGCAGCGCCCTCCTTGACACGAGGATCTCTCTTCTTCACGAATGCAACGAAGCTTCTCACCGTCTCATTGAACTCACGACGGGCAACATCCCTCACCTTCTTGTTCTCCCTCTCCATCGCACGCCTCGTCCGACGGTCTCCAGCAGTGGAGTATCTGTACTCGTCCTTCCACGAGAAGGTCTTCACGGTCGAGAAATTGGACCACACCTGATAGAACTTCCTCACATCACTGCCATAATCGCTCCTCGAAGTGCCAAACTTTGGATACAGCACATTGACCTCATCCTCCGGGTCGTCGTCCTGGTACTGCGAATACCCATCGAGCCCCTGTTGTCTGCCCGCCAGGATCTCCTCAGAAGCAAGCTTCGCAAACACCTTCTTCAGAATCTGATACATCCCAGCAGGCGTATCGTCCTTGCGCATGTATAGCGATGGGTCAAAGAACTTGAGAATCTCCTCCACAGTAGTCCCAGCCACCTCGGGCTCAACGTACTCGTCTTCGCCATACGCGTCCTTGTCGTCCCGTAGGATCTGGGTCTTGTGCGCATCATACCATGCTCGTTCCTGGGCATCGGAAAGAACTTCGTACGCAAGACGGATCTCAGCAAACTTCTGCGTAGCCTCTTCAACGTTGTCGGGGTTCTTGTCTGGATGGTAGACGAGCGCCAGCTTCCTGTACGCCTTCTTGAGCTCACTGTCGCTTGCTGAAGACGACACGCCAAGGAGGTCATAGTAGTCCGTCTTCATTTCAATGGCCTGTGTACTTCAAACCCCTTAACTGAATGCAGCGTGGCAGATGGCTCTTCCTTTGTTTGATCGGGAACCCTCTTCTCTGGCGACGTCGTTTTTTTTTTTTTTAGCTCATCGCACCCGTACACCAGACTATAAATCATGATCGCTTTTGATTCTACGACAAGATCGCCTCAAGGTGTCATAAAGTCGTCATAATAACACATCATAAAGTTCAAACATCATACTGTTCTGTTCAAGACTGAGTACAGCAACTCGAGGTTCTTGTACATCTGTGTCGTGCACTGTGTGAGGTGCTCCTTGCCTCTCTTGTCAACCTTCAAGTAGAACTCCAGACTCATATCTTCGTTGTACAAGAGCCTGTGTGTCTTGGTGACAAACTCACGAAGGATATCCTCACGCTGAAGTTGTGCGGAGATACCAGGAATCATCTCCTTGCTCTTGGAGAATGGAATGCCCAAGTTGATCAGAACGTTCTTGATCATGTTCTGGGCCTCCACCAATGTGAGGTTGTCAACTTCGGCGAGTTCAAGATCGTCATACAATGGCAAGCCGCATGGTGTTCTCTCCAGAAGTTCCGGATACTTCTCTGGACGGACTGCATCCTCAACTCTTCCCCGAACGAGAAGCAACTCATTCTCTGAACTCTCCTTGAAGTTCTTGTACTCCTCGGTGATCTTGTCGAGAGAAGTCTGAAGTTGCTCGATCGTTGCCTTCAATTCAGTGTGCTCAATCTTCAGGTCCACAATAATCTTGTCCTTAACATCTACCATCTCCTTGAGGCTCATATTCGTTCCCTTGACAACATTGGACTCATCTCTCAACTCGTCATTGATCGTCTTGAGCCTTGAAACCTCAGTGTCGAACGACTCCTTCTGACTCTGTGCCAGCTTCCCGCGCTGCTCAGCCTCTTGGGAGAGTCTCTCGACATCCATCTGAAGCTGCGTGTTGCTCTTCAACAATACCTCTTCGGACTTCTTCATATCTGTGATCTGCAATGAAAGCTCTTCGTTCTTTGATGTAAGCTCTTTGTGTGCAATGCCGTTTTCTTCAATTGTTCTCTGGAGCGAGACCAGCAATTCATGTTCCTTCTCTGATTCTTCGGTGACTTTCTTCAATTGTTCCTCAAGATCATTGTGCTGCGATCGTATACTCTTGGCATCGTCTTCTGCATTCTTGAGCAAGTCCTCTCTTTTCGTAATTTCATCCTTCGTAAAGATCCCGAACTGGTCAGCCTTGGCACCATGGGTGAGCTTTTCAACAATCTCAGATCCACCAGTGATCTCCAACAAGAAGTGTTTCAAATCTCTGAGCTCCTTCAACTCCTTAGCTTGCTTCTCCTTCTCCAGAATCTCGATCTGTCTGGCCTTCTTAGCCTTCTCAGCGGAGCTTCTGTTTTTCAATGGCGTGTCCTCATCCAAGTGAGAAGTCTTGGACTCATCATCGCTCTCATCAGATCCGTCAGTTTCAAGTTCGGCAATATGGACAGTCTGCGCCAGTTTGGACAACTTGGACTTCAACAGATCCTTCGGCTGTGCTCGTGGTGGAACATCCATAGGCGTAGACTCTGACAGTGGGATCCAAGCCTTATCAGTGGAGGGACTCTGAAACATATGTTGTTGCTTCTCCTCACCGTTCTCACTGACAGGCGTCATCTGTTGCGCGCGCGTGGATGGAGCACTGGACGTCGAAGTCGAGGAAGAAGCATTCTGTGTCTGTTGCTTGGAAGGGGGAGAGCCAGTAAATAGCTGGGAGTCAAGATGGGCAGCAAGCTCGTGAGCAGTCATGTGGTTGAACTCTGTGAGATCTGGAGCAATGACGGATCCCTCGCGCGTAACATCGTCGTACAGGAAGGACTCCTTGTTGGTGTCGGTGTGTGCCAGCATCTCGGCAGTGGGGTGGTAGCAGTAGCGAGCTGGGGGCAAATGGAAAGCAGGTGTGAATAGTACGGAATGCGGCTCAAGAGAGCAGATGAACGAGTGGAACGGCTCTGCTGTGAGTCCTTTCTTGTGAGGCGTGGATGCGACTGTTGGGCTGGCTGCGTGGGCTCAAGAGATCTCCGTGATGTTGGTGGGGATGAGCGTCTAGTGGGGCCAGTATCCAAAGATATCGCGATGCGGAAGTGTATGTGGTGCAGAGGTGTCGTCCGGGCAACAGGAGGGTATGTTGAGGGTCTTTGTGTACAGTGATCTGTCACCGGTTGCTAGGGCTCTTCAAGGACACCGCGTTTTTGTGGTTTGTTTACGTTTTGATTTGAAGCCAAAAATGTCAACACAAACGGGTCGCGAATTCGCGAAAATGTTAAGGGACACACTACAATAACCTCCGGCCTGTTGAGGATTAGCTCTGTTTACAGCTACAAGCCTGTGTTTACCGTAAAGCAAACCTCTATGAATATATTAAAACTACCCAACTTTTGTAAATAAACCAGAAAAAGCAACAACAACCCAATTAGTACTGATGTGTGTGAATCTCTTCGCTGTGCTCAACCTTGATGAGAGGTCTGTACTGTGGCTTCCACATCTGGTGCTTAACCCACTCAACACACTCGTCAAAGTCTCTAGGCACAGTCACGTATTCGTCCTTTCCTGGCATGATCTCATCCTCAATTCTGGCGTTGCCCTCCTTCAAGGCCTGGAGAATCACAGCAGCGGCAACCTTGGCGGAGGTGTCGTTGATGACTTCAAGTGGAGGGAGCAAACCGGCCTTTGGATCCTTGTCCAATGGGGAAAGAGCAGCAAGCTGGTCAACAGCAGCGGAGATCATGGTGTCGGAGATCACCTTGGCTCTAGAGAGAACGGAACCAAGACCGATACCTGGGAAAGTGAAACAGTTGTTGTTCTCAGAGATGACCCAGCCGTCAACTGGCTTAAATGGAGAACCAGTGGCAACCATGGCGTTGTTGTCGGTCCAGGCCATCAAGTCTTCTGGGACAGCCTCGTGAAGTCTGGTTGGGTTGGAGAGTGGGAAGATAATTGGACGTGGGTTGTTTGAGTACATCTCCTGGACAATCTGCTTGGTGAAGGCGCCAGCTTGTGTGGAGCAACCAATCAAACAAGTTGGCTTGATCTTCTTGACAACCTCGTAGAGAGACTTCGTGTCAATTCCCTCCCACTCAGAGGCTTTGTCAGCATATGAGTGCTGGTCTGGTGTTGATGTCTCCTTCATGTTGTCCATGATCAATCCACGGATATCCAACAAGTGAATCTTGGCTCTGGCCTCCTCTGGGGTGGCACCCTTGGTAACCATGTGGTTGACAATCTGGTCTGCAATACCCAAACCAGCGGAACCAGCACCGTAGATGACAATCTCAGACTCGAGGAGCTCTCTGTTGGTGTGCTTCAAGGCAGCAGTCAAGGAAGCCATGACGACGGCACCAGTACCCTGAATGTCATCGTTGAAACAGGCGAGCTGGTTTCTGTATCTCTGGAGCAATGGTCTTCCTGTTGTAACACCGAAGTCCTCAAAGTGGAGAGTAGCAGATGGGAATCTCTTCTTGACAACCTGGATGAACTTGTCAGCAAACTTGTCGTACTCCTCACCACGGACTCTCTCAAATCTGTTACCCATGTACAAGTCATCCTTGAGCAACTTCTTGTTGTTGGTACCAACATCGAGACACACTGGGATGACACGGCCAGGGTGGATACCACCACACAAGGTCATCAATGCAAGCTTGGAGATGGCAATACGCACACCACCGACACCCTGGTCACCAATTCCGAGAATACCCTCACCATCGGAGACGACAATGTAGTCAACGTCCTTGTCCTCACCAAAGTTGGCCATTCTTCTGTCGATGGAGTCTGGGTCGGTGATGTCGAGGAAACAACCCTCTGGCTTTCTGAATCTGTGGGAGTAGGCGGCAATAGCGTCACCCTCAGTTGGAGTGTAGATGATTGGGACGAGCTCTCTGATGTGGCGTCTGACAAGCTCGTAGAAGAGAACCTTGTTCTGGACTCTCATGGAGGAACAGAAGTCATTCTTGGCGAGTGGGGTCTTGAGGTAGGACAACTGCTTGTAGGCTCTTTCCACTTGGTCATTGAGATCATTCACCTGTGCTGGGAGAAGACCCTCGAGGCCAAAGGCTGCACGCTCTTCGAGAGTGAAAGCGGATCCCTTGTTGAAGAGGGGCGAGTTGAGGAGCTGGAAGCCTGTGAGAGAACACTCAATTGGGCCATCCACGGAGAGTCTGGTGGCCTTTGGGGTGTTGAACTGTCTGACGGCCTCAGCACCGATGGGCGTCTTGGTGGTGATGGAGTCCTTGAACTGGTGGTGGTCCTTGCCGACGGTGGCGTCACGTGTGGTGGATGCCATGTTGCTCTTGGATGATGTGGTGTACTGTCTGGAGACGGTCATGGCTCTGATGCTCTGCAACCTCGTGGAAGTTCTCAGCATGGTGGAGACAAGCGGGGCAGGGGCTCTTTTAAATGGGGAGTTGACACAAAGTGTGGAGGATGATGCCGGGACGAGCGGGGGCAGGGGTAGCAAGATAGCAGCTGGGATGAGCCGGGGCCTTCGAGAGTTCCCGGGATGTCGTGAAGATAACGAGAGAAAGAAGGCAGCCCTGAGAGCTTTGGAGGAAAGGAAGCGTAGTTTTGTATCTGTTTGGCCGGCCGCGGTGAGGAGCAGAGATGTGGCCCCTACCGCGAAAAAATCCCAGCCGCGCGAATTA
This sequence comes from Petasospora xylosilytica, assembly GCA_003708285.2. NCBI lineage: Eukaryota > Fungi > Ascomycota > Saccharomycetes > Phaffomycetales > Wickerhamomycetaceae > Petasospora > Petasospora xylosilytica. The sequence continues at coordinate 33,607 of PPNT02000048.1, read as the reverse complement.
GCCGGTAGGGCCACTCCAACTCCGGCACGCGCTGGCCGGCTTTTGGCACCTTTCTGGCCTGTTTTTGGCGCTGAAAAGGGCACTGGACAGAGCGGGAGTCCGGGAGTTTGTTCGTGCCTGCTAATAATCCATAGCACTAGTCCCCATCTCTCTTTCAACTCCTCCAGACACCGGCTGAGTCACCGAAAGCGGGGGCCCGAGTGTGCGAGATCGGACAAGTTCGGAACAGCGGCGGCGGTGCGACCGTTTGCGGTAACAGCAGACGACGGACGCGACGAGATCACCCGGGACCCGCCGGGGCCCAGCGAAGAAGCTTTCTCTGGATCTTTGGGATCTCTGGGATCTTGAGGGGTAAGCTACAGCCAGAAACTGTTATAAGCACCCTCTGCCACCAAGTAACAATAGAGCAAAACAATCCACCTAAGCACCGAAGCCAACAGCCGCCTCTACACGCGCTGCCCTTGTCCCGCTCGCCCTTCTGAGCTAGCGCGTTCCTGTGTGTGGGACACCGGCTGTGGCCCCGCACCAATTTTTCCACTGCCCAGTGCCCACTGCCACTGAAATATTTGCAAACACATCGACTCCAACAAGACCCCGCTTTTGCTCAACGAAGACACTAGCTGAGCCCTGAGTGGGTGGTGTGAGGTGGCTTTCCCGTGTTTGTCTCCGCTAGTGGCCACACAGACTACCAGAGAGAATTTCCACCACTCCACCACCACAACCACGCACACCCTGTTCACCCTGGGGCCTGATAGCCTACCCATTGTCTCCCAAGCCGTACCTCGGAGTTTCTTCAGCAAATCACCGCCCGGGCTCTTCGCGAGTTGATCCGTGTCGGAGGTCGGAGCCACCTGCTCCATCACGTTTCTCCGGGACATCTTATCAGGGCTCTATGGTATCTATGGATCTTTGAACGAATACACCCGTCTTTGTGTTGTAGAGACTATTTGGAGATGTGCTGTACTTTAGGGTTGTGTTAAAGGAGATGTACTGTTCGTGCCTGTCAAACTTTAAGTCAAAACAGTTCAGGTGGTCCTGCATGCGCTGAACAATGGGGATCACGAGCGAGGTCATTCGTCGTGCGAGTCGCCATCTTGGTGACGCCAGGTACGACGTAAGTGGCCAACCATCTTCTTGCGGCACAACATGATAGAGGACGTTGAAGAGCCGTAATGAAGCCGATAACCACTAAGCGATGGACATAGCTCACATCAGTTGATGGAGTTAAGCAGACCAATATCAACCCCTGAAAACGCTCAATATGTCTACAGGATCACCTAATGCACAAACCAATCTATTAAGAACGAATCATGAACACAAAACAAAGTCATTAACGGATACCGAGCTTGGTCTTCTTCACCTTTGCCACCACAGGCTCCGGGATACCTCTATTCTCCAATCCCAATCCCTGTCCCGACTTCCAGCCCATCTTGACCAAGAGCTTTCTTCCAACGTTATCACTCGAGATCTCAGGAGCGTCAGCACCAACGATATCACCCTCCTTGACGTGAGCTTTACTGGGGTTTCCCCTTCTCGAGGACTTCTCCGCCTCAATCTCACTTCTGGGTCTCTTCTGGTCAATGCGGTTGAACACCGGCCTTTGTCTCAACAACATGGCGATGGAGTGATAGTCTGGAAGAGAGCGGAACGTGCGCTTGTTCTTGACTGCAACAGCGTGCGATGTGAGACCCTGACCAAACTTTCTGGACTTCATGTTGTAGAGGTAAGCAAACTTCTGGACAACTTTGATTCCATGAGGATCCATCGGTGGGAAAGTGAGTGCGTTTCTCTTGGAGTCATTCAGGAAGGCTTCAAACTCGTCACGAATATCAGTCACACGGAGAGTGTATGGATACTTCAGCAGGAGATCCTTGGACTTGGCATGTTCACGAGCAATCGTCTCCTCTTGTCTCTTCTTTCGGTCCTTCTTGCCATCTCGTCTCAGCTGCCACTGTTCATGAAGTCTGTCAACAAGGTCTGAAGACACACCATCAAGGTCAAGCTCTTTCTTCTTGCCCTTGCCACGAGTCTTGAGGGTCTTCGTAGGCTCCACTTCCATGTCTCTCTGTCCATCATACTTCTTGGTGTAGTGAATAAGATCATCCAGGCCCTCCATATCAGAATCGCCAAGCTCATCATCGTAGTCATCATCTTCCTCCTCCTCCTCTTCAGAGCTGTCGGATATTTGAATATCATCGTAGTTCTTCTCCTCTTCTTCAGGTGGAGTGAGCAAGTTCTTGATGTACTTGAAGTATGCACCCAATCTGTGCTCAGGCATGCCGTTCTCCGTGAGGAAATCTTCGAATAGCTCCTGGTCAATCCATTGATGGTCATATGATCCTGTCAGTCTGAAACTCTTGATGTGATACTGGTTGGATGCCGATCCATAACGGATGTTGATCACCTCAACCAGTGAGTGGTCAAAAGTCTCGTAGTCCTCTTCCAAGAAGCCAAACTCTGGCTCCCCATCATCCTCTGGCTCAATCTGCAGTTCTCCCATCTTCTCCGAGGCATCATAATCATCATCATCGTCTTCATCATCGTCATCAACACCTGCAATGAAGTTTGCCTCTTCTTCAAAGTCATCATCAAGCTCATCAACAATACCCTCACCATCATCTTGATATGCCTCATCCTCATCCTCATCATCGTCGCTCTCATCCTCATTGTGTTCCATGATGTTACCCATGACACGAGTGATATACCTCTGGTAAGCCTTGTACAACTCTGGATTAGCCCTCTGTTCGTTGAAGAAGCGGTCCTCCATCGCCTCAAACTCCTTGGTGTTCACTTTAGCATGTACCGCGGCTGGATCGAAATCGTTAAGCCTTTGGCCCTTGACGCCCTTCTTCGGAAGACTGGTCATGGAGCCATTCGAAGTCTGCGTCGTTGTGAGATGCACATGGCCGATGGAGAGTGTAGGGTTGTACTCGGTGTTTGGACCAGACTGGACTGGCGGCTGTGGCGGAGTAGAGTCAACGTGCACGGTCTTAATCTTGACAGGCTCTGTTGGAGTTTCGTCAATGAAGAAGAGTTGGTCATCTGGAACAGTAGAAAGTCGGTTGGACTTCCTCTCCTTCTTTGGCAATGGAACTGTCTGTTCTTCACCATCCCCCTTATCAGAATCCACCATTTCCTGATCGAGAGATGCCTCCTGGATGCTCGTAGCCCCCTCTTTCGACTCTTCTTCAACATCCATAGCACCCCTTGTCTCGTCTTCCACGTCTTCGGACTCCTGTTCCTCTTCTGGCTCATCATGAGCATCAACAAGCTTAGTGGCGTCAGCAATCCGTGTCTCTTCCTTCTCACGCATATCCTTGATAAGGTCCCTGGTAGGATCGTACGACTCGGACTTGACGAACTCAATCGGACGTTGCCACAGTGGAAGTCTGAGGGTTTTATCTCTGTTATCCTCAGTGTTGAAGGCCTCATCTTGCAGTCTTGGTCGTCTTCGTCTGGCAGCGGCAGCCTTCATCGAGTTCTCTGGCGGGAGGTACAGTGCTGGTCCACCATCAAGACCCATCATATCAACATCGAGTTGCTGGTTCTGAGGAGGGCGCCTCGAACCCACAGATCCTCCGCCTCTGCCCTGCTTGCCGCCTCTCTTCTTCTTGTTGAAAGCACCACGTCCAATGTATCCTCCGCGTCCTCCGCCGCGTCCACGGCCTCTGCCGCCTCTTCCACCTCGCTTGGCCATGTTTCTCTGTGTTGAATAGTGTACAGGCAGCCTCCAGACGGGTACACCAGGCTGGTTTGGCTTGTGCGTGGGGTGTGATGGGTGACCGTGAGCTTTTGTCTCTTGATCCAAACACATGTCTCTCGCGCAAAGAATAAAATGTGGCTCCTACCGATGCGGTACGGGCACACTATTTACTGAGAACAAAATATGGCATGGTTAAAGGGTAATCGCATCTTTAAAGGACATTCCAAGGTTGGTTTTGTGATAAAATAGGGTAAAGAGGAAATGTGTGCTGACCGGGTGCAGTCTGTGCTTCTGATGATTGAAAGCTGCTTCATTGTTGCATCCTGTCAAATGCCGCCATGCAAACGATAACTTGATCACGCCCTTGAAAGTTCCACGCACGGTATATGCCCATGAAAGAGGATATATTCCGTTGCAAGATACCTAGAATGCTCCTTGAGAAGTTTCAACCACTGAATCATCGATTTAACGCGTAAAATCTCAGTGAATTGCTTATCGCTGATAGCAGACCCGCCACGATTTGGCAGGAAATTCGGCAGTGACGTGTGGAGAGCAGCAAAAGTGGAGCTTCCTCCTGACACGCACAAACAACATCAAAACAACAACACACGGCGTCCAGACGAAAGCCTGCGATACGTCTGATCTTCCGAGAAGAGCGAGCAACCAGATACCACATCCAACAACTCTTTCAAACGCGGCGCTTCGGACTATCCCACTGGATCTTCACGCTACACGCCACCCGCACAGAGGACGCGTTCCATTCAACACACACGCTCAAAGATGAGCTCCCACGGCTTCCAGCGGTTCGTGGACCTCATATGGAGCAGGAATGAGGAGCTTGCCGATACGAAGAACCCGCTCGTGGTTCTTGGAGAGACATACACCTCGCACGTACGGGGATGTGAGGAGTCACCCGAAGAGCCCCAGAAGGAGGCAGAAGCCACGGACGCGGAAGTGGAGACACAGGACTCATCCATCACTGATATCTCTGTGAGCGAGATTAAGAACTACTTCAAGAGCTTCTCCATTTACAAGCCTGAGTCGAAGAAGGTGACACAACCACAATGGCCAGAAGACTTCTTGAAGGATGTGGAGTCAAGGGTCTGGCTTACGTATAGAACGAAGTTCACTCCCATCGAGAGAGACACAGACGGACCATCACCGTTGTCATTGCAGAACATCTTCCGTACTCAGAACTACCACCTTGACCACGACCACTTCACAACGGACTGTGGATGGGGCTGCATGATTCGCACGGGGCAGTCCATGGTCGCCAACGCATTGGTCAACTTGAAGATTGGAAGACAGTGGAGATTTGACAAGGACAAAGAGGACAAGGAGCACTACGAGATTGTGGATATGTTTGCTGACGTCCCAGAGAAGCCTTTCTCCATCCACAAGATTGTCCAGAAGGGAAGAGAACTCTCGGGAAAGAAGGCTGGTGAATGGTTTGGACCTTCCGCAGCGGCAAGAAGCATCCAAGCTCTTTGCGCTGAATCTGATACTGGGTTGAAAGTATACATTGGGTCTGACAGTGGAGATGTCTATGAACAAGATGTTTTCAAGATTGCTGGTGGAGAGAACGATAGCTTTGAGCCTACTCTCATCTTGCTTGGTGTGAGATTGGGTGTTGATGATGTGAACCAAGTGTATTGGGAGAGTTTGAAGGATATCTTGTCGTCACCCGAAAGCGTTGGAATTGCTGGTGGAAGACCATCCTCATCTCATTACTTCTTTGGCTACCAGGGCGACTACCTCTTTTACTTGGATCCACACATCCCACAGCCTGCGCTTCAGGAATCAAAGACAACAACAGAAGGAGAAGAAGAAGCAAAGAGTGTTCCATTGGACGTCCAGTCTGTGCACACAAGTAAAATATCGAAAATACACTTGTCAGAACTGGACCCATCGATGCTTGTGGGCTTCTTGATCAAGAATGGTGACGAGTGGAATGCATGGAAGCAACGCATTCAGAACCCAATGAACAAGAACACCATCGTCCACATCTCGCCAGACCAGAACCCAGTGACATTGACCAGCAACAGAAAGCCATCATTCGTTATTATCAATGGTGATGACGATGATTTCGTTGATGTTGGCTTGGAGTACGATGATATTCCAGAAGAAGACGGATTGGTTGCTGTTGAGAGCGAAGCCAGCACGGCCAAACTTGATGTCGAAGATGCCGTTAATAGCAAAGCAGAGAAAGACAAGGAAGATGGAGACGATGCTAATGAATCTCTGGTGATTGTGTCTCCATCTCCAACAGCTGGTGCTCTTGAGCAGGAGAATGAGAATCCTGCCACTATCATGTCGAGAGACACCAGTGTGTCGTTTGAAGATTACTCTGGATCCATCAAAGATGACTACGAGAACATTGCTACTACAACAGAGAAGTTTGATGCATCCAGTACAGTGGATGTTGAGCATCCTGCCGACGAAGAGCCATTTGTTGTTGTCAAAGATGAGTCCACTATGGATGAAAGCTTTGTTGGTGAGTCTGATGAGAAGACACAGGAAGAGGAAGATGACACCACTGGAGAGCCCCAAGTCTCTGAGGAAACTTGAAACCTAAAGATGATATTGCTACACCATTCAACACCCTTTAACGTTTAATGAACTATCTATTCACATGCTACGCTGTCTTGATCGCTTGTAGATGTCGCGCTGCGTTTCACAGTTGTGTTGATGGGAGGGCACCTTCACGGAAGTCCGGGCGGCCTATAAAAATTTGTTGCGGCCGGGGCGAACTGTACAACAACAATAACAGGCTCACAACCATCACCATCCACATCACCAGAGTCAGTAAATCAGTGAGACCAAGGCCTTTCTACTCATACAAAAATCCAAAACCCCAAACATCCGCTGAGTAGCGCGGAGAGCGGACCGAAGGCGGAAGAAAGCGCCGTTCGAGATGATAACGCTAGTATCCCCGACTAAGTGCGAGCTGGGCGCCTCTATATTGACTCTCCGATCAGCTCCCATCCCCCATGTCGTCCGAGAGCTTGTCTTCAAAGGCTGTTCCCGTGGAGACCACATGCCTCCTGAACCCTGACCCTTCATCCACGGATTCCGTCACCTTTATCGACGACGAGGACACTTCGCCACTGAACCCCTCAGATTCTTCATTCCTGAAGCTTCCATGGATATCTCGTCCACATGTCGAGCTCATCTACCTCGTGGTGTTCCTCATCGCCACACAGGAGAGCATGAGCACGTCGAGTAACGTTGTGGGGCTCGTGTCCAAGGTTTGCCACCAGGGCCTGGCTGAGAATCCGGACCTGGAGACCTGCTCCCACCCCGTCATCCAAGAGAAGATATCCTCACTGGATGGCCAGATGACACTTATTCATGGCGCGCTGAGTTGTATCATGAGTGGTCAGCTTGGAGAGAGATCGGACCGCATCGGAAGACGGAAGGTGTTCATTGTCTGCGTGCTCCTCTGGCTCTTGTACAGGCTTTGGTCTGCCTTTATTCTCTCCCCAAGCACAGAATTTCACAAGTCATGATTCTTGCTCTCGTCAGTGATGGTGGGATCCACGGGAGGACTCATTACGATGTTCAGTTTGGCAGCAAGCTACATTACGGATATCGTTGATGCCGAGTCTAGAACGAGATGCCTTGGTTTCGTCATGGGATCCAGTTATGCTGGCGTTGGTCTGGGTCCACTGATTGGAAGCTTCATCATTCAGAAGAGTGGTAATGATCTCTTGCCCATCTGGGGGTCGATTGCTATCTTGTCTGTCCTCATCTTGTTGCTCTTCGTCGGGGTTGCTGAATCCCGTTCCAAAGCACTCAGAGCCAGAACGCACTCCATTCATCTTCAGAGAAAGGCATCACGTGCATCACAGAGACCAGAAAGTTATGCTTGGCTCCACACAGCTCGCCACTCCTTTTTGGATATCATCAAACCAGCCAAGGCGCTGTTCTTGCCTCGCCACAGAGATCTGGGATTCATTCCAAGATATAACGTTCTCCTTCTTGTCTTTATTGAAGGCACAGTGGCTTTCTTCGGTGTTTCATTTGGTACTCCATTGATTCTTTATTGTCTGGCAAAGTTCAACATTGACGCTGCTGACCTCTCGCTCTTTATCTCTATCTCAGGCATCGCCGGAACTGTTACTCTGTACGTCATCAGCCCGCTCATTCTCTACACTATGAGACACATCTTCATCCAGAAGAAATACTCACCAGACAGAATGGACTTCATGCTGATTGTGTTTGGCTTACTGAGTGAGCTCTTCGTCCCAGGTATGATCATCATCGCAACTTCAATGTCATACGTCTACGCCGGAGCTGGTATTGGTTCCTTCGCCACCATCGTCACACCTACTATCCAGAGCACAATCATGAAGTACTATCCGGAGAGCAGATCTGGCGAGGTGTACTGTGCTATTGCGGTAATGAAGAATGCCTTGATGATGTTTGGTCCACCTCTTGGGTTGTTCATCTATGGAAAGACACTGGCCAAGTACCCTACTGCCGTCTTTTACTTCTTTGCATTCGTTCTGGCGTCTGGAGTGATTGCCACTTGTTGTTTGACTCTTCACGAGGATATGGATGTCTCAAGGTTTATGGAGAAGGGAGAAGAAGGTGAGGTTGATTGTGAAGATGCCTCTGAGGAAGCCCTCTCTGCTTGATGGCGATTGCAGAGGGCTACATTATCCCCGTACACTTGTTTAAACTTGCACATACACAGTTAAATTTTAATTGATGGTTTACAGCTGATATTCCAACAACTGGTAGTGACTTTACTTGTTTCTGCTTTCGATCGTAGACATCATCGACTCCCCGTAGTGTTCAAGCCCGAGAAGGCCGGCGCGACCGAACAAAAAATCAACGTGAAGGCGTCCACGTCTTAAAGTCAACACCAACATCACCATCAGCACAATCACGAGAAGAAACAATGAGCGATCTCAAGTTCTGCACGGTGTGTGCGTCTAACAACAACCGTTCGATGGAGTCCCACAAGCGTCTAGCCGATGCAGGCTTCAACGTGTCCTCCTTTGGAACAGGATCCGCCGTCAGACTTCCCGGCACCTCTTACGACAAACCAAACGTGTATCCCTTCGGAACGCCCTATGACGACATCTACAAGGACCTCATGTCTCAGGATCCACGTCTCTACGAGGCCAATGGGCTTCTACGAATGCTTGACAGAAACAGAAACATCAAGAAGGCACCAGAGAAGTGGCATGAAGGACGTGGTGTGTTTGACTTCGTGTTCACTTGTGAAGAGAGGTGCTTCGACTCTGTCTGCGAGGACTTACTGAATCGTGGAGGACGCCTGAATAAGATCGTCCATGTCATCAACGTGGATATCAAGGATGATGATGAGAACGCCAAAATTGGTGGTGAGGGAATCTTGAAGTTGGCCAAAGCCCTTGCTGATGCCAGTGAAAAGAGCAAAACCCACCAGGACAGCACACCGTTTGAGGACAAGATCTTGGATATTATGGTTGAGTGGCAAGAACAGCATCCAAATCTGCCATTGCTCTACGCTCCTTCCTACTACTGAGATGTTGATCGAGTCGAAGATACGGATGGAGTCAAACAAAGGTTGCTCAAAATGAGGACGCTTGTTGTATGCTACGAATTATCATGTCCTATAAAAAAGCTTTCAATAATGCATTAACGGGTCTAGAATATTATAAATAAGCAGCAAAGTAACACAGTAGTATATCTCAACCCAAACGATGGTCCCAAGAATAAACGCCATTATAAATAACAACAAACAAATCAATGAATAGCATGAACCCATGAAGAATGCGCCAGGCCATATGGCTACCAGAAATCAGCGGAAAGGGTGAAGAGGGTACTCAAGGCTTGACCAACTTACCGTTGACCCAGACCCTGGTTGAGTTTCTGTCATCACCGTTGAACAACCACTTGGCAACGATGTTCTTCCATTTCTGGACGTAGCTCAACTCCTCAACCTCTGGGACTTGCCATTCAAACACGTCAACCTGTGATCCTTCAGAGTCCAGATCAATCAACTGGACATCCCACTGCTTACCAACATGGAAGGAACCAATCTTCTTTTCCATGCCAACAAGCTTAGCACCACCCTGTGTACCGAGGAAAAGAACATCCTCAACGGACAGCTTGTCATGCTCCATACCGGTCTCCATAGCCAAGTGTCTCGAGACAAGAACAGCCTGTCTAGCAGTGTTCAAGATGGATGGAGAGAAACCACCAGACACATCAGTACCAAGCCCAACAGGGATTCCGTTATCCAACAACCATCTCACTCTGCACTCACCACTTGTGATGGCTGAATTCGAGATTGGACAATGCGAGACACCAGCGCCCTTCTGCCTGATCAAGTCTTTCTCATAATCAGTCAAGTGGATAGCATGGGCCAAGATCGTCTTGTCATCAAGCAAGTTGTGATCGTTGTAGACATCAGTGTATGTCTTCGAGTCTGGGAAGAGTTCACGGACCCATTCAATCTCGTTCTTGTTCTCAGAGATATGAGTCTGTGAGTGGTATCCGTGTTCCTTCTTCAGATCACCAAGCCAGTGGAGCAACTCAGATGTACATGATGGTGCAAAACGTGGAGTCAACACAGGAGCAACAAGCGTATGTTCTGGATCAACCTTCTTGATGTGCTCGATGACCTTATACGTGCTGTGTTTGCACTCCTCAAGAGTCTCAATATAGTAATCTGGAGAGTTGTCGTTCATACACACCTTACCAATGAGTGCTCTCTGGCCCTGTTTGATAGCAAGGTCCGCAAGGAGGTTGGTTGCATCGGCATCAATGGTTGCGTAGTAGGAAGCACACGTGGTTCCGTTGCCGAGTGTGCGGTGGATGACCTTGTTGTACACGAGCTCTGCCTTGGAGAGGTCTTTGAGAGAGGCTTCGAGTGGGAAAGTGTACGTTGTGAGCCAGTCGAGCAAGGTGGAGTTTCCAAAGATGCCGTTGTTTGGGTACTGCGGAGCGTGGATGTGTGTATCCACAAAGCCAGGAAAGAAGAACCTGTTGCCCTGTGTGATATCCATGATGGTCACGTCGGCCTTGTTGATGGCGTACTCCTCCAGAACATCGTCCACGGAGACCTCACGCTCAAAGAAGGCGATTGCTCCTGTCTCAGTGACTCCTGCAACACCATTCTCGATGACATCCAGCTCGCCAAGGTGTGGAGTGTGGACAAAGGCGCCTGCGTAGAGGGCCACGACTGGTGTAGTGAGTGTCTTCGTCATCTCCAGAAAAACCAGAACCTTCAAGTTTCTGTGGGCAACGTCTCCATCTGGGGCAAACGCGTCTGCTTTTATAAAGTTGGTGAAGATAGCGCCGAACGCGAGCCGGCGGCACATCCGACGGCTCTCCCGACGGCAGCTTTCCTCGCTCGCAATTCGCCGGTTTGCGGAACTCTTCGCCACAACGAGCAGCGAGAAACGGTGAACAGGGCAGCTCTTGAGAGATGGTTGCTATCAAGGCGTTACAGAGTGTGGCCGGTCTGCTTCTTCTGCACTCCACACATCCAGACACGCGGATCAAGGGTCTACGGGGTTGATTGTGTGCGATCTGGCCAATGGCGAGCCGTCTATTACTAGTGTGTGGATACTACGTAGAAACAACATCCAAGCAGCACCGTCCTCTGACGATGGTATCTGGAAAGGGAGCGGGGCGTGGGCCATCTGTTACGACTACCCGTTACCCCGTGTTTCCCCAGGAACGAGTCCCAGGGAAGAATGGTCCCTCTTCTACACCCAGCCTTCCAGCGAAGACAGTGAGTGATGAAGAAGGGGGCGACAGCAAAAATTATAAGACCCACCCGTCCCCGAAGGAAACGTCAGCAGGCTCCCGAGATGCGCTGTGCAATGCAAACTCGAGACCCTGGCCGAACGGACTTCTTGATCTCCGCCGGCGTCTCAAGGTAAGTATGAAGAGAACAAACAGCTGAGGTGGGGGATGGGAACCCCCAAGAGCGGACGCCCACCCTTTTATACGCGGGCGACAATTCGCGGAGTGGTGTAGGGGTGTCGTGCCCGCTACCGCGTTTAGCACGTGACACGCCACAAGACCTAGGGCTTGCCTCGAGTTCTCCGAACTACTACTGGCGCCAAATGTATCAATGTTCATGCAGATGCGGTGTTATATATGACTCTTAAACATTCAATGGCTCCCACTTGGCAACCCTAGCGTAGTCTGTGCCGACATTTCTCACAAGGACGTACTCCTCCTTCTTCTGTGCCCAAACGGCATCAACACAGCCAACGCCTGTGTTCTTTCCCTCAGTAAGGTTGTAGGTGGCACTGGTGACAAACCCAACGAGGTATTTGGAGTGTGGAACTGGTGGGTACTCGTGGACTGCCTGTCCCTGTGAGTCCTTGGAGTTGAGTGCCTTCATCCAGGCGTTGTGTGCGTCAGGTGGAATGGCGTAGATGCGTGCGTTATCCTGTGTGTTTCCACGACCATGTGCATCAATAGAGATGGGAACAACAGGGAGTGGTGTCATGACAGAGTCCGGGTATGATGGCGTAGCAGTCGTGCAGAGGGAAACTGGGAGCGTGGAAGTGGCGGTCTTTCCCTGTTTGATGTCCTCGATGTAGTCGTAAACGTCGTGAAGTTCTTCAATGTTGCGTTGGAAGTTGCCATCCCACGTAGAAGTTCTGGTGTACTTCTCTGTCTTGACCTTAGGGAGTGAGATGCGGAGAGCTTGAAGGTATCTCCAATCAGAACCAAATGCATCACCAAGTTCGCCCTTGGTGTAGTCTGATTCACAAAGATGGATCTTGTCGTAGTTGACTCTTTTGGAGACAGGCTTCTTTGCCCATTTCTCACGCTTAACAGTCGATGTCATCTTGTTCTCCATGTTGCCTGCTTCGGTGAATGGGAAGTCAACAGGGAAGAATAACTGCTTCTTCTCAAAGTGCAACTGGTGATCTTGCTTCAGTCCTCCATGCTTGAGATGCGCAATGTGGTTCAACGCATGCCAAACTGGAAGACACCAGAACCATGGAAGAAGCACAGTCCAGACATCATTGAGCTTGTAGATAACAACAGGGAACCCATTACCCTTGGATCTCTCCTTGCGGTCCTTCTTCATCTCTTGGGCAACCTGCTTTAATGACAACTGTCCATCATACGACTTGGTTCTTCCATCAGATGTCAACAGGTCATTCACCACCGTTTGGCTGATGTTCGTCTTTGATGCCTTCATCTCAATCAGCGTGTCAAATGGGTCCACATCATTGTATGGGCGAGGCTTGGTTCTGTTAGCCAAACGTGGATCCTGGGCCCGGAATGTAAACATGGTCTGGTCTGGCAAGTTTGTCTCGGTGCATAGTTGACCAAAAATCTTGGACTCAGGGGAGTTCTTGACATGTGGCTTCAACACTGTACCAAGTGCACTCAGTGAGACTGGTCCACACAACTCAATAGAGCCAATGGCATATCTGGCATCAACGATCTCAACATCCTCAGTCTTCAGCTCAAGAAGGAGCTCAAATGCCTTCTGGTAGATAGCAGGATGTAATCTCAACACAACTCTGTTGACACCTTCAGACTTGAAGCTCAAAATGGTAACTTCACCAAGGACCTCGCCGTCCTTCTGACACAGCTTCTTGTTGACAGCGCCGTGTGCCATGACCTTCTTCTGCACCGTCTCACCAATAAACTTCTCCACAAGATCCTTCAATCCAGTTTCATTCTCACACTGGACGATACATGTCCCCACATAACTTTTATCCCAAGCCACAGCGCCGTCGAGATGGAAGGCACGATGTGCTGCCCTGAAGCACTTCTGCGTAGGCTTGAGTGGAATCTGCCATCCCCAGCGCTTCATCATATGTGCTCTCTTTGCATGCCACACGTGTGAGTTGAGCCAGACGTGCTCCCTCTGACGCTTCATGTACTTCATCTTTCCGAGAGGCTGTGGTGCCAGTTCATTCATCGCAGAGTTGTCGTAGGACCCGATGGTGTTGTTCAGAGGGATGAAGTGGCCTTCTTTGGCGTCTTTCAGTTGTGCCTTGAGTGTTTTCAGACGTTGGCGGATCTGCAGCTTGCCCATTGAGAGAGCCTTGTCGCTTGGGAGTTGTTTGTCAAGCTGTGCACGCGCTGCGAGACGGAGGAGCGCAGAGGACACGCGTGCTCTGTAGAGCTCACGGCCTTTGAGCTTGTGCTTCTTCTTTGCGATGCCAGAGTCTGAGGACATCTCACGGATGGCACGCTTTCGTAGTCTCTTGGGAATACGCTTGACATTGTGGGACGCTGTTCTTCTGCGCAGAGTTCGTGGGAGTGATTGGAAAGTACGTGTTGCTGAGGCATATTTGGAGTTGAGCTGGGCCTTTTCGAGTTGATTGATTTCAAACTTGCGTGAGTTGAGGAAATCAGTCACGTTGAGGATTCCATCTTTGTTCAATGCTGTAGAATTGAGTGTTAGTTGTATGCCTTAAGAACAGAGATGAGTTGGGTGAAGGTATGACAACGTACCTGGATCATTCGTCTCTGAGCGGATTTGACGAGACTGGCGCTTCTTCAGAAGCTTGTATGCCTTCGAGTCCATAGGCTTGGACATTATCAAAGGCACCAGTACTAGATCTTTGTCTACTCTCCGAAGGTCTTTCTCCATGATGGTGGTTACTGGTGAACTTTGCCGCGCTCAAAAAAACTCTGAGGCCAGCGACTCGTAACCATGCAGATCAGGTAAGTTCCCTATTTGGACATTTCCCAAACTTTCGCGAAAATTAAAAAATTCGCGACCTGACTCTGTCACCGGCCAATCAATTAACGCGTGGGCAGCCAGGAGAAGCGCTTTGAGTGACTTCACCGCGTGGGGAAGGCCCAATTGTAGACGTTTAGCGGCTCTTTGTGAAGCTCTCAGACTGGTGAATCCATTAAAAAAGGTCCCACTCGAATATACAAATCCTCCCCAATACAACGACACCAAATCCGCCACAGAATCAGAGTCAAGTACCCCATAAAGCGCGATAAAGCCAATTTCGGGGGTCTGGTGGCCCAACCGTGCTCCTCGCGATGGTGTGTGTCGAGTCATAAAAGTTTCTTCCGAAGCTTCAATCCTCTCGAGCTCCTGGACCGTTCTTGTCTTGCTGGTAACGTTCCGCGTTCATCAACTACTTCTAGTTGATTCATCTTTTTCCCACAAACACACTTCTTCAAACATGGCTGACGTTGTTCTAGGAGCCCAGTGGGGTGACGAAGGAAAGGGCAAGCTCGTGGACCTCCTCTGTGACGACATCGATGTTTGTGCCCGTTGTGCCGGTGGTAACAACGCTGGCCACACCATTGTCGTTGATGGTGTCAAGTACGACTTCCACATGCTCCCATCCGGCCTCGTGAACCCGAAGTGCCAGAACCTCCTCGGTAACGGTGTTGTTGTCCACGTTCCATCCTTCTTTGCCGAGCTCGAGAACTTGGAGAAGAAGGGCCTCGACTGCAGAGACAGATTGTTCGTCTCCTCCAGAGCCCACTTGGTCTTCGACTTCCACCAGAGAACAGACAAGCTTCGTGAGGCTGAGCTCTCCGGCAACAAGAAGTCCATCGGTACCACAGGCAAGGGTATCGGCCCAACCTACTCCACAAAGGCCTCCAGATCAGGTCTCAGAGTGCACCACCTCGTGAACGACAACGAGGGCGCCTGGGAGGAGTTCGAGACCAAGTACAGACGTCTCGTGGCCACCAGACAGCAGCGTTACGGCGACTTTGACTACGACGTTGAGGAGGAGATTGCCCGCTACAAGCAGTTCAAGGAGGCGCTCAAGCCATTCGTTGTTGATTCCGTCGAGTTCATCCACAAGGCCATTGCTGACAAGAAGAAGATCCTCGTTGAGGGTGCCAACGCTCTCATGCTCGACATTGACTTTGGAACGTATCCATACGTGACCTCCTCCGCTACTGGTATCGGCGGTGTCATCACCGGTCTCGGTCTTCCTCCACGCGCAATCCGCAACGTGTATGGTGTCGTGAAGGCTTACACTACTCGTGTTGGTGAGGGCCCATTCCCAACTGAGCAGCTGAATGACGATGGTGAGAAGTTGCAGACCATCGGTGCCGAGTTTGGTGTCACCACTGGAAGAAAGAGACGTTGTGGATGGTTGGATCTCGTTGTGATGAAGTACTCCACCACCATCAACGGATACACCTCTCTCAACATCACCAAGCTCGATGTGTTGGACACGTTCAAGGAGATCCCAGTTGGTGTGGCATACAAGCTCAACGGCAAGACGTTGAACTCCTTCCCTGAGGACCTGATTGACTTGGGTAAGGTTGAGGTTGTCTACGAGACCCTTCCAGGCTGGAACACCGACATCACCAAGATCACAAAGTACGAGGACTTGCCAGAGAACGCTAAGAAGTACCTCGACTTCATTGAGAAGTTCCTCGGTGTCCCTGTTGAGTGGGTTGGTACCGGTCCAGGCAGAGAGTCCATGCTCCACAAGCCAGTCAACTAAGATTGTGTTGTTGTTCTTTCATGAGTTACATTGTATATTAGACGTTTTTTATTAGACAATTGACTTGTAGATTGGCGCACATGCGACGCTGGTTCAGGGCTACAAGCTTCGGATCAGAATGTTTATCGAATGAGTGACACATACTAAGGTACCAGCCCTTTAGTTAGGGTTCAAACCACCATCAACAAGCAAGCACTGTCCAGTGATGTAGTCGGCCTTCTCACTAGCCAAGAATGAGACGACGTTACCGATATCCTTAGGGTCACTCAGTCTCTTGAGTGGGATCATGTCGATCATGGCCTGCAAGTTACCCTCGCCGCCGCCCTGGGCGTCCATTGCCTCCTTCATCATCGGAGTAGGGTTGAATCCCGGACAGTAGGCGTTGACGGTGATGTTGTGCTTTGCCAATTCCCTGGAGGCGACGTGTGTCAAACCACGGACGGCGTGCTTGGAGGCGGTGTATGATCCCAGAAGGTCCAGCGTGGCAAAGGCGGCGTAGGAGGAGGCGGAGATGATCTTGCCTGGCTGGTTAAGGCCCACGAACTTGTTTCCAGCTGCCTGGATACCGTTGAATACACCGAGTACGTTGACCTTGAGGACCTTCTCAAACTCCTCGAATGGCTGGGAGAGGAGTGGGTTCGAGGCGAGGATGCCCGCGTTGTTCACCATCACGTGGAAGCCTCCGAGCTGGTCGTAGGCATCGTCGACGGCCTTGACGACTTGCTGTGGCGAAGTGACGTCTGTTGGAAGGAACACGGCTTTCTGTCCAATCTCCTCGACTTCAGAGATGACAGCAGATGCCTTGGACTACTGGGGAGCCATGTCTGCGACGGCGATGTGGTATCCATCCTTAGCGAGCTGGTGGGCAATGGCACGGCCGAGGCCTTGTGCTGCTCCGGTGATGAGGGCGACTCTGGACATTGTGCTTTGTTCGTAGTGTTGGTGAAGTGGCAGGGTTACATCGATGCGAAAAGACTCAAGAGGGGGAACAGTGGCTTAAATACTCGTTCTGGGAACTTCGAGATTGATCGATCTGAAGGCCGTGGGAACTCTCAGGTCTCGGAGAGCGGCCCCACGGACTTTTAGGGGGCTGCGACAACGGATATAAGAGGCCGCGTTAGGAAATCCGCTCCGTTTGACTACCGCTTTCGAGCCGGAGGATCACAGAGGCTCCGCTGGCCTTGGTGAACCACCCTCCTATGGAAGTCTCTGGATTAACCAGTAAAGACATCATGGGTGCTGATACTCATATATCATTTGTTGGATTGTGCCACCCGTAAAGAGCTCAAGATCCCCTGATGGCTGTGGCCGACATCTCCATTCGACTCGAGCAAGTCGTGAGAAGTGCTCGACACTTAATTAGTACAAGGTCCATAACATTAATTAGCTGCGCCTGCTGTTCATTAAAGCGAGCTCGTAATACGATAGAGACGGGTCATAACTCACAACAGGAACAGTACACAAGATTCTCATTATCATTTTACTCATTCAACCCAATCAGCTCCTTATCAATGTTATCCTCTGTGGTCTTGTTTTCCTGTTCCTGATGCTGTTGTTGAGCCGTAGCAGCCGCAACGGCAGCCAGCGCCTGTGCAGCCTTCTCTGCATATGGCTCCCTGAAGAATTCATCCTTCCCGTTCCCCATAGGGCTCTGGTGCTGGTATGACCCTGCGCGCGTCGTGTCCAGTGATTGTGACGAGCCACTCAGCGCTGGAATCATCTGGTTGTACTGAGCCACTGAGGCCAAGTTGAAGTCCAGTGGGCGCATGATTGGGTGCTGAATCGGTGGGAGTTGCGGTGGGTTTCCTGCCTCTTGGAGAAGCTCCCTGACTGTCTGCTCGATGTGTGCTTGTTGTTGTAATCTTGGCTCTCTCTTGACGGATCCATATGGTGCGTGTGTCTTGTGAGTGTATGTCAGGCCAACGGCGCCATCGGAGAGAGAGTACGTCAGTGAGAGACGGGACTCACAGAACTCAGTCTTGAGCTTGTTGTACACTGTGCGTTTCTCGTTGGATCTCGATCTGCGTTGGCGGTACTTGTCTTGGGAACAGACAAACATAAAGCTGATCTTTTTGCTCTTCCGGCCACCTTTGTGGTAGTCACGGACAGCCCACTTGAACCCAGTAGCACCCATGATGGGATGGATATAAATATCGGTCAATCTCTTGGAGTAGTGCTGATAGACCTCGGGTGTGACTTCTTCTTCTGCGCCATGGCGCCCAAACTCCTCGGTGGACGTCGTTCCTCTGAACCTAATGTCGTACAAGTCCTCCCGGTCGTTGGTTCTCAGAATGTTGAGGAATCCGTCATAGTCGTTGATGAAGAGCCCCGGAAGATCAGTTGGCTCGGGAGGCTTCTGGACTCGGCGCTTCTCTCTGCACTTGTCACAGGTGGAGTATCTCTCAAGCTGTTGTGGTGTTTCCGTCGTACGTCTTGCCCTGCAACGCGAGCACCTTTTCGATTCTTGCTCCTCGGTGTGTAGAACTTGTTCCATCGGGTTGGTCGAGATGGTTAACCAGGCTCAGTGTGGGGGAGACGCTGAATCTGCCAATATTGCCAGGGCGAGCTTGTTGTTGTTGACGGAGGCTCTGTCATTTGTTGGCGGCAAATTGCAATGATCGCCCGACAGATTTTCGCGAAAACATCCATACACCAGGCCAAGGGCCCAAAAAGCCCCCGCTCGACTCCGCTTTTCCTTGAACAGCCGACTCCTTCACAGAGTAAAACATCAACGGAAGCACCAACGACGAAGGATTGCTGGTCAACACTAAACTCCCTACATTATGAAACCATCACCTCTCAGAATGGCGCAAGACATGCCACCACTTGAGGGCTACAGCCCAGTCCAGTGGAAGCGCCACATCCCCTCCCGTGGGTTTGCTCCAAAGACCTACTTCGTTCTGTTTGGTCTCGCCATGGGCTACGGATGGTACCGTGCCATTGCCGGTAACCGTGAGCGCCGTGAGCTTGCCAGAGAGAAGCACTGGGCCAGAATCCATCTGATGCCGCTCCTCGTTGCTGAAGACGACAGAATGGCCGTCAGAAGAACATACTCGGAGATTGAAAGGGAGAAGGAGGTCATGAAGGACGTCGAGGGATGGGAGGCCGGGAAGAGCGTGTACAATGATGGCAAGTTCAGATCTCCAACTTTCTCCTGGTCCGACACTAAGTGAGACGAGGCTTGTCTTGCCGTTGAGATTACCGTTCGCCGTTGTTCACAAGATCTATTTATTGGCCCTCGTGGCTCTATTTATTGGTTGGTCCTCTAGCGTATTTATTGACTACTTACTCATGATTCAAGACGAAAATACATACACTGGTTTTCATAGTCAGCTATCAGCTGTCATAGGACTTCGCTACAACGCCGTCCAAAGACTTCGCATTGGGCCTTGTGGCCTTAATGTCGATTGGAAGAGAAAAACAAGACGCGTGTCATCACAACATTCTCCCAACAACCTCAAATCGTCAGCGCATAAGCAGAAATGGCCCCCAAATTCCTTCCAGTGATAATTCTCGCTTTTGTGCGATTGCTGAATGTCTTCTACTCGCTCATCCCGGACTGTGACGAGGTCTTCAACTACTACGAGCCACTCAACCTCCTCGTACGTGGATTTGGTAAACAAACATGGGAGTACTCTCCAGAATACGCCATTCGCTCGTGGTGCTATCTCCTCCCGTATACCATCGTGATATACCCACTCTCGTTCATCTCTGACCTTGTTACAATGATACCGCCTTATGTCTCCTTCTACGCCGTGCGTCTCGTCATCGCCTCCCTCAACGTTTACGCCGAGCACCACCTCTACATCACATTGGCCAACCACTGCTCCAAGACCATTGCTAACTGGTTCTTGGTCTTTACAATCACAGCCACGGGAATGTCCCACGCCTCCGTTGCACTGCTCCCATCCTCAATGGCGATGACTTTCTGCACTCTCGCCACCTCCAACTTCCTCCGTTATGCCACATTAACACACTCCACGCGCAACGCGCTTCTCGTGACGAGTTGGTTCACACTCGGAGGCCTTCTCGGCTGGCCATTCTCTTTAGCATTGGCCGTCCCATCAATGATTCACATCCTCTGGGACTCGTTCTTCCAAGGTGGTCTTGGCTTCAAGAGATACATCTCCTGGTCTATCGCCATCATCTCATTCTACCTCGTGCTCATCATGGAGATTGATTACTGGTTCTATGGCAAGACTGTTGTGGTTCCAATCAACATCGTTATGTACAACGTGATCTTTGCCAATGAGCAGTCAGGACCAGACATCTTTGGAACGGAAGATCTCAAGTACTATGTCTTGAACCTGCTCTTGAACTTCAACGTCGTCGCCATTCTCGCCTATGCCGGTGTTCTCATCATCCCAGCGCTGGCCATTATCAAGAGGGACAAGTCTGTTGCTGCCTCCTTGGCCAGTGGTATTGCTGCCCCAATTGCACTCTGGTCCGCAGTCTTCTTCACGCAGCCACACAAGGAGGAACGCTTCCTCTATCCAATCTACACACTCATATGTGTCTCTGCAGCAACAACGACATACACTGTTCTCTCCGTCACTAAGACCCTTGTCCGCTTCATTACCAAAACTCCATTTGTTGCCCGCCTCGTTCAATACACCCTCATCTTCCTCGTTGCGATTGTCATTTCTGGGGTCTCGATTCTCCGCACCATCTCTCTTGACATGAACTACAACGCGCCATTGGACGTGTATGCGCACATTCCGAGCGATGCCGAGGGTGCCGTCTGCGTTGGGCGTGAGTGGTACCGATTCCCAAGCTCGTTCTTCCTCCCTCCACACTCTCGTCTCCAGTTCGTCGAGTCTGGGTTCAGGGGATTACTTCCTGGTGACTTCAACGAGACTGCTGGTTTGGGAGCTGCCATTCAAAATTTGCCAGTGGGGATGAACAACCAGAACAAATACGATCCTGGTAAAGTTGGAAAGATGGAGCTGTGTCAGTATATGATTGATATTGATGAACCTGTGGATGTTGAGGCTGGTGAGATCCAGTTTGTTGATGCCGAAGGTGTCGTGAGACCAGGCTGGGAGTTGATCTACTCGCGCAAGTTCTTGAACAACGAGTTGAGCTCTGGCATTGGAAGATTGATCTACTTGCCAGAGTTTCTTTTGGAGAAGACAGACTCCAAGTTGGTCTACCACAACTACAACTTGTACAAGAGAACTGGCCTTGATCCAAATGACATTGAAGAGCCGAACGTTGAAGAACACGCGGAGGATCTCCCAGAGGAGACTTCTGCTGCTGCTGGAGATATTCCATCTCTCAGACACGCTAACTGAAATGGGCCAGATTACCACTTGCCACTTTACTCATGATTGACGCCAAATACCCGCTTTTTTACTGCTCATATATTACTCGCAAAATAATATGCTCATGTGTCCCGTACCGCTTTCGCGAACTCGTTCTATGCGCATTGTGTCATCTGCTAAAAGCTGGCAGTGCTTGCAGCCACTCCACTTCCCTGAGCACTTCACCTGGGCGGCAACGCTTTCTCGCCACGTTACACAACCAACAAATCTCAATGAGCTTCTCCTCGGGACGCGTACAGCTCGTGTACGTCAAGTCGAAGGTTTACGTGCACCCTTCGCGCCAGCAGACGGAGAACATTCCGGGGTTGCTCTACTTGGTGCGGGAGAAGGGCGCCACCGACAAGGACATCGTGATGGGGTGGGTGCCAGAGTCGCTCGTGGACCCAGAGGATATGGCCACGTACCAGAAGGTCGATTTGGACGGGGCAGGTGAATCAAGCTTTGTAAGAAGACCGCCGTTGAGCGGCATGTTCAGCTTCCAGGTGACGCTTGGCCAGTTGTTCAGCATCCAGAGAAGACCTCCCTCCTTAGGATGGTGGTATGGTTCGTTGATCTTGAACACGCGCTCAGAATTGGACCACTTGCCTGTCTTGTTCTTCCACGATGATGAGTCGCCATCTACGATCAAAGAGGAGACGCAGAAGAGCAAGGACTTTGACCCGTTTGGAGAGGGCAATGAACTCTTTTGGGGAGGTATCCAGTTCCTCGATGTTTTGAAGGAGCATTGTCATCTGGAGAAGTCGACTTTGGAGCCAAGTATTCTCCTTGTTAACCCTACACTTGACGACTTGAACAATTTCTCACCAACGAATGTCAAGGATGGAGAGGCCACGGCACCTTCGTTTGACTTCAAGAAGATTGTGAACTCAGCCCGTTGGGGAATCTTGGATGCATTTGCTGGAGTGACAAAGTTCACAAGAAACAGTGCCAAGTCCTTGCTTGATGACTCTCCAGAGCCAGTGAGAAAATTACTCAAGAACCCAGAAGTGCAGAAAGTGAATGACGAGTTCGACACCGCAAGGGTGTACTTGGCCAAGTGGGCTATTGGCGTTCAAGAACAAGCTGAGAAGACACGGAAGAAGATCATTTTGGACTCACACAACCGCGATGTCCTCTCGCAAGAACTCGGACTCAATTTTGACAAGTTGCTTCCTGAAGAGATTTTGAAAGCACATGAACGCCAGAGAGAAGTGAGCAAGGCGACATGGGACTCCTTCTTCGACCACGCGGGATGTCTCTCCATCACTGTTGGAGAAGTGAAGGACAGAATCTTCCACGGGGGCTTAAACTCCACTGTCAGATCTGAGGCCTGGTTGTTCCTCCTCGGAGTGTATCCATGGGACTCGTCGTACGCTGAGCGCAAGGACATCCGGATGGTGCTGGCGAAGCAGTACAAGGAGATGAAGACGCTTTGGGACGTGAAGTTGAACACGCGGGATGACGAGTGGTTCTATGATCAGAAGTTCCGTATTGAGAAGGATGTCCAGAGAACAGACCGTACGTTGAAAGTGTACGAGAACAACGACGATGGCGAAGATGACCCACGTTTGCTGACACATGGATTCGACGGTGGAGAGGACGTTTCCATCGTTAGAAACAAACATCTTCGTGCCTTGAGACGGATTTTGTTGACATTCAATGAGTACAATGACAAGTTGGGATACGTGCAGGGCATGACTGACTTGTTGTCTCCTGTGTATCTCGTGCTGCAGGATGAGCCGATGTCGTTCTGGGCTTTGGTCAAGTTCATGGACCGTATGGAGCGCAACTTCTTGCATGACCAAAGTGGTATGAAGGACCAGATGTCTACTTTGAATGAACTTGTGCAGTTCATGCTTCCAGATCTTTATATCCACTTGGAGAAGTGTGACTCGAACAACTTGTTCTTCTTCTTCAGAATGTTGCTTGTCTGGTACAAGCGAGAGTTTGAGTGGAACGACACCTTGAGACTTTGGGAGATCTTGTGGACTGACTACTACTCATCCCAGTTTCACTTGTTTGTTGCCTTGGCCATGTTGCAAAAGAATGAGAAGATTGTGATGGATCACTTGAAACAGTTTGATGAAGTTCTCAAGTACTTCAACGATATGGCATATACTTACGACGTCAACGATCTCTTGACGAGGGCAGAGCTCTTGTTCCTCAAGTTCAGAAAGATGGTGGAGATCATGGATAAGGGTGACTCTAAGAGTGCTATCAGTGACAACTTGAGATTGTTGTTGTCCAAGGAGATGGTGATCCAGCGTGAGTTGGAACGCCACCAGGGGTGATTGAATGATTGATGTCTAGAACGTTCGCTTGATAATTTATAGACCAGATCAATTATGCGCTGAAATATTGAATGTTGTACCTAGCTAGTCAGCACGTGTGTTCAGAATTAAACCATAGCGGAACGTGAATATTAAAGCCAGCTGTGCACTGCCATAAGGGATGGGCCGTTGTACGAGCCAATTATAACCAAGCAATGAAATGCAACGTGACACAAACAGCTCATACATATGCCTGACACTCAACCTGTATCACCTCGTCATCAATAACACCGTCCGTAACGACCAAAGCGGTCAGCTGGCCTCCCTTGACACAAGCAGAGTCGAGTCCCTTGGAGTACTTCTTCAGCTTGAGCCCAATACTAGCGTGGTGTCCGTAGAACACAACAGTTCTTTCCTTCTTTGGAAGAGCACGCATATCATCATTGAAATCCTTGTACCACTCTTTCTCCATCGCGAGCTGTTCATTGATGCTCTGATTCTTGATCGAGTCCACATTCTCGATACCAACATGCACCGCCACGCCGCGTCCGTACTCCATGACGCCAAGATCAAGGACGAGAGGCAATGAAGCAAGGTACTCGACCTGCTCAGGGTTCAGATGTCTGGCGAGGCGCGTCTCGGCATCCGTCTTGATGTTGCCAGGCTTGTCAAGGACATACCTCTCCCCATCCTCAAACATGACGGGTCTGGAGTTCTGATACTTGGCCAACACGCTCACCTCGTGGTTTCCCAGTACTGCGGAGAAGTTGTGCTCCATTGCCATGTCCAGCACTGCGGTTGACATCGGGCCCTTGGAGATGAAGTCGCCCAGGAGGACAACCCGGTCGGCTGCGGGGTCATAGTCCGCGACGCTCAACAGCTCCACCAACTCCTCGTAGCAGCCATGGACGTCACCAATGAGCAGCATGCGGTGCTGCGTGGCCTCCTCGGGAAGATGCATGTACTTAACCAGCGGGTCGAACTGGATTTGTGTGGGGAGTGTGCTCAGAGGGAGATAGATGACCAGATACAACACGGGAATGGACACGAAGAGAAGTAGCCAGCGCCAGTGTTTGGGCAGCCCGTGTGGCTCGAGCTCCTCGTAGTCGTCATAGTCGTAGTCCATGTTCTTGTTTGTTTGTGTGGCGAGAAGGAGAGAGAACAGATGCCATGTAGCATGGCCTGAGAAGTTGTGAAAGCTGGTGTGTGGCGATGCTGCACCTGCGAAAACGTGTGAGGCTGTAAAAACCCAGACACCACACTAGCAGTGGCGATGGCGGCGGGCGTGAGGAACACCCTGATTCCCGGTTCTGTGAACTGTGTGCATCGAGGGTGATATCTGCTCAATAATACCCACTTGCAGTGAAAAATGATCGATCATCGAATTGGATAGCATGGTCCCGTACTATGAGGCCAGAGTGGCTGCCTAGCCCTTTTTCCCGATTGTGGACTGGTGGCCGGGTCCAGATCGAAGAACCAGCAAAGATCTTCAGACCTCAGAGAGCCTTATACATTCCCAGCCTGCTGATTCTTCTCCCTTCTCAACTTGCCCCCATGGGCCATTTTGTTCCTGCGTTCTCTCTTACTGCAGATGTACGTCCATGAAGACTCAACGAAGACGTACCTGGTTCTCATCCTCGGAGTTGGACTTGCCTTCTCTCAAAACACGCCTCTCACACCACAGCGCCACACGCCACCTGGCCAAGCTGTCCAATCAGGAGATGTTGGAGATGTTGAATAAAATAAGTCTCGGGATATCAAGAGACTGCATCTGCTCGACATGAACCAGATTGTCAGCACGGAGGGATTGCATTGGGTTTGAGAGGATCCCACAATGCCAAGTTCATGGTCGAGCCACTCGAGCTCGGTGACGATGGTCATCACGCCAACTATAAAGACGAAATCTCAAGGAAGTGTTTTAGGAGTTGTATGCTGAGGGATCGCTCATCAAGAACAAGCTTGGAGTGTCTTCTCCGGGGATGCTGCGTTTGTCATTTTTGTGCTTCATTGAAATGGAACTCTAGATGAAATAGAACTTTGACAGCTCGTTGATCATTGTGATTAGCATTCAGAGATATCATGCCTCAGGCAGTGATGTGTTGATGGCGCTGCCAGTATGCTGCTGTTCTACACTACGCTGTGCGCAGGCTAGCATGTTTTAGGCGCCATGCCTGCGTCTTTGTTTCGGTTCTTATTTGGTATTGATAACGTTTTGAGGCCATGGATTGGAGACTCTCTATTCCATGTTGGTGTCAAATACATTTCCTCCTCGTTCCGGCCGTTAGTGTCCGCCAGTTGTCTCAGTGGAGTCGCCGAGATACGAGCCGTTGAGTCGTCTGATATCCATGAGCGTGATGGTGGGCTCTCCGTATTCTACTGAAAACACCAGGGTGTCAGGTAATAAATCAGCCACGTCAAGTAGCCCTCGTTCAATAAAAAAGTCATGTTAAATAGAGTCTAAGCAATGCAAAAGTGGATGAGCGCGTCCATCCAGGGACGCACTCCGGTGGAAAGCGAGTGGTTCGTCAAGATCATCAAGGTAATAGCAACAGAGTTTGTAGTCATAGTAGTAGCACAACATTCACATAATCACACAGTCCTTCTCGTCCCTCTCCCTGGCGCCAGCCTTGGACGAGATGCGCTTGGCCATCTTGAGTTCTCTCGCTGTGGACTTGGCCTGGCTCAGCGTGCTCTGCACCACCGAGGCCGTTCTTGCCGGCTGGGAAGGTGGAGGCACGATGGGCTTGGACTGGAGCGCTGGGATCGGCACGGCAGAAGTCACCAGCGTCTGTGTGGATGCCGTTGTGGAGATCGAGCGCTGGTCGAAGAGCGAGTTGGTCGTCTGGTGGGACGAGGCTCGCTCAAGGGCGTACAGGTCTGCGTTGACCTTGTCGACTCTGAGCACTGGATCGATGCCGAATTGGAGGATCGAATTGGCCAGATACGTGTATAGGCGTGCCCAGCAGCGTTCGAGCTCGAGGGAGAAGTTGGCGCCAAAGCGGTCCTGGAATGTCTTGAGGAGAGCCACGCCCATGAGCTCGAAGTGTGGGGGGTCGATGCCCAGGATGCGGGCGTGGCGCTTGCCCAGGTTGTTGAGGTAGTCGTCCAGCACGTGCAATGTCTCGAGGTTGTGGATGGCTGTGGAGAGCACGCCGGCGAAGGAGACAGCCTGGTGCTTGATGGAGGGAAACATCTTCTCGAGCTCAGGCTCCATGGCGAGCAGGTTGGCGTAGAACTGGATGCAGAACAGTGATGATGCGATGGAGGCGTGGTTTGTGGTGGTGGCTGTGTCCTTAGAGAGGTCGTCCGAGATCATCTCCTTCCACGTTGTACGCACCAGCTGGACCTCCTTGGGCGTGAAGCTGAGCACGAGCTTGACCTCTGCGGCGTCGAGATAGTGGACATCCGAGCTGAGCGAGTGTTCTGTGTGCTGTGTTTGGACGGTTTGGGCGGTTTGAACGGTCTGCTGCGTCTGCTGTGTCGTCGTTCTGTGAAGATCCGGATGGTAGAGCGTGTGTGGAGGCATCGCTGTTGGTGCTGGTGACTTGGCCGTTGCTGCTGGTGATGGCCCAGTTGGTTGGGCGATTCTCAAAGGGGCGCTCCCCACTTTATATAGCGGGCCTGGGGGAAAAGCGAACTCTGGCGAACTGGCGATCCCGGCCCTCCTGCGGCTGCCAGCTGTGGGAGCTGTGGGCGACTGCTGATCCTGGCTCCACGGGCCAATCAGGAATCAGCGGAGACTCGCTAAGGGCCCCCGATCTGCTGCTGCTGTGCGTCGTGGAGATGGCTCTTTGCGGGGGGGCTTGTGGAGTTTTGGTGGTGCTCTCTCTGGCTTCTCCCTCTAGACCAGCACTCCTCTGCCTACGACGCCTCCCCGCAATTGCCCATCGAGCCTGCCACTCTCTGCACCGGCTGTCTCTCGATGTTCTGGCCGCCTGAGCCCAACTTCCAGAGCACCGGCCGCAACCAGAGCAACGGGGCCTACGACGCGAAACTGACGCGTGAGAGCAGGCCGCCTCCTTCCCGATTCGGAAGTTATTACACGCGTCTCGCGGCGGACGGGAAACAGGGACACAAGGCCTCCCCCGAAGTTCGTTGGTTTGTCTCTCATTTCTTCTCCCGGGGGTGTTCGCTGTTGGCTGTCAACGTGCAAGACTCGCCATCTATCCAGAATTTATACGAAGGGCTGAGGCGCCATCGAACCACACCCGCACACCAGCGGCCCAGGTCTCGGGCGCCGGGGTCCACATTCCGCCGCCTCCCCACCGGCTCCTGCCTGGGCTTTGAGGTCACCGCAGCCCTTCAGGAGATCAGGGGCACAGGCGTGTGCACTGTGGTACTGTGGTTGACTGGTCGTAAGGGGTGAGAATTTGTTTAGCGACTGATCACTGATCTGGCTGGACTAGCGTGGATCAAGATTCAAGGGCCGTAAACTCGTACTTCATCATGACATGACAAGGCCGTTGGAATGCACGGCGGGCAAAACTCGTACGACACCGTTGACATGTCAACACGCCCTGCTCCACAGCAGAAGGTCTATTATATCATGTCTCGAAGTGTGACGTATTCCACCTCTTTTCACCAAACTGCTTGCGAACTTCCGTTGTCAAAGGGGGGACTATGTCACCGTGGAGAATGTGTATCAACGACAACGCCTCCTTCGATCCTTCGATGATTCCCTCATGAAATCAAGATCTACAACGTCAGTGCATCTCATCTGATCCAGCCCATATACATTAATCATAACCTCAGAGAGCACACTCCTCCGGACGGACGTATACCCAGCAACTTCCACAGATACAATTGCGATGGTATGCAATTGGCCAATGCGTCACTCCGGTCGTGAGTTCTCTGTCAAAGATGTAGAACCCATCAGACTCGATATCACCACGGATGCACTCGCATCTGAGACACTTCTTGATCTTTGCCTTGTCCGTGATGTACAGCTTTGTCACGTCGTCGATGATGCTCTTCTTCAAGTCGAGAACGTATGGCACCGGGTCTCCCTTCTTGAGAAGAACGCTCTTTGGTGGTGTGTTATTTTCAACGTCCAATCCGAGCCATGAAGTGTTGTGTGAGTAAATCTCAAGCATTGGCTGGCCATCAAACGTGGATATAAACTTGGATATCAACGTGTTCAGGTGGGCCTTGTAGTTGTCTGGGATTTTGTTCTCAAACACGAGCGCCTGTTCAGTCATCAGTGCGAATGCCTTCTGTTCCACAGCAGTGTTCTCAACAAACATCAAAAGTTTCTCAAGCTGCTCCATGTTCACCGTCTGTGTTTGCAATCTGATTCTCTCGATGGACTTCTGTAACACCTCCCAATTGAGCGGAGGCTGACGCACCACCCTGTTCTGCTCCTCAACCTTGGTCAAGAACCCATCGATTCTCTTGATACCTGCAATCGAATAGATCATGAGGGCACGAGGGATCTTAGCAAGGAACAACGACATGATGATGGACTTGTGCTGTGGATCAAGTGAGAGCTTCAAGAACTCCTGGATGCTGAACACGAGCAAGTCAACAAACCAGTTGATCGGGCCCAGTGTACTCAACAGTGACTCGGCCCTGTAGATTGCATCTGAGAGACTCTCCACGTTTCCCTTCTTGGCAATGCGCTGCTGTTGGTGGAACAACGTCCGCAACGACAGCATGATGCTGAACGCCACGAGCCTCAAGTTCAACATGCACTGTGCGATGCACGACTGTTCGCTCGTCGAGGCAAACTTTCCCAATGAGTACTGGAGCGACAACAACCTCTGCAACGGAGGACTCATGAGGAGCTTGTCGATCTGGTCCTTAGAGTAGTCCAGCGAGAAGTTCAACGAGACGTGGCACTCACGGAGGATCTTCAGGATGAGTTGTGGCCTCACCTCCTCGGGTACACGGGCAACTTCCGATTGCACAACGGCAATGAGCTCGTCCGCGCCAGTGTTCGTGAAGCCCTGTGTGGAGAAAACGGTGGCAATGCCCGCCGCGACGGTCTTGATGTCCTTCGTGTTCCAGTCGGTAGTCGTCTTGCTGGCAATGTGGAAGGTGAGCTCCTTGTTCGAGTATGAAGCGAAGCACGACAATGATGGAGATACAGACATGGCTTCAGGTGTATCAGAAGGGATGTCGAACTTGAAGCCTGCATCGAGAAGAGTCGTGATGGACCCTGAGGAGTTGGAGGGGTGATGGAGTGTGAGCTTCTTCCGGCTGCGTAATTGGATGTGGCCCTTCGTCGTGATCACAACGACAAAGAAGTCAAAGTTCTTGAATCCAATATCCAAAATCTCGTCATTGATAGTGTCTTCAGCCACGAGAACAAGGTTGGGGTACCCCTCGACAGGCCCCGTGTCCTGCTTGAATCTGATGTTCTTGAACTCCGTCGAGATCTGGTACTTCTGGAGTAAGGACTTGCCATTGACCACGCCTGGGCCTGAGAAGCTCAACAAGATGTCAAGCTCAGTATCCAACGAAAAGTTCGGACTCACAACGTCAAGTCGGTCCAACTCCAACATGAGCCCATTCTTCCCCACCCTCGTGAGAACTTCGGAGATGAGCCTCTCCACCTTGATGTGTGGCTGGAGCTTCGTCTGTGGGTTGGCACCCCAGTCAATTGTGAGCTTGTACACTCTCAGCGCACGGTCCATGACACTGTGTGTCGCCACGATGATTCCTCCATCACGGAGGTATCCAATGCTGGCCTGGTCCACCCACACTTTTTCCTCGAGCACCGCGCTCGTCTTGTTGAACTCAAGTAAGTTCCCAATGTTCTGGTAGTACAAGTCCACCGTACCATTGCGCCTCACGAGGAGACACCCTGTCTTGCTCTGGATTGGATGCAAGCACCCAAAGCTCTTGTACTGGTGCACCTGGTAGCTGAAGCTGTCGTTGTTCACCATCGTTGGCGCCGTTGCAATGATTGGCTTGTCAACATTGAGCCACTTGAACGCAACGCTCATCACAGACGACTCACCCTCACATTTTCCCACGTCGTCCTGGTAGAGCACATCCACGTCCTCAAAGCTCGACAACTGGTGCTGTCCGTTCGTTCTGGTGAGCCCGGTGCCGATGACCGTGATGCATCCAACATCGTCGATTGCCGCAAGCTCAGAGCCGCCAGGAGACCAGTAGACGCCCTGGAGCTGTCTCAAGTGGAGCTGGGATGGCGGCTTGATGGTGTACGTCTTCTTGGGCGCCAACCGCCACGACGAGCCCTTGATGGCCTCGAGCTTTGTGATGCTGAGGTTCGTCTCCTCCGTGAAGTCCGAGTAGGCGATGAAGCCATTCCGCGACCAGGATATCTTGTGGATCCCCTTCGGATGGAGATGTGGAGCCATTGTTTATGTTGTGGAATGTGGCTAGTGGTTGAAGCGCCAGGTGAGTGGTGTGCTTTGTCCTGTTGCACTTCACGCCAGGCGCTCTGTTTTTGTTGCTGATCAACAATTTCGCGCAATCTGCAATCACGGCGATCGCGAACCTCTCCGGGTGCAGGCGGGTAAAGGGTCAAAAGGCGGTCAAAAGGCGGTCAAAGTGAGCAAAATCGGGTGTTAGAGCTTCATATAAGAGATTAACTCCTTTAAAATAAGTATTCCTAGTCCACAAACCAAAAAAAATCCCAAGCGAAGTTCTAGGGCGCCGAGTGTAAGCTCCGCAGTATTCCTGAGTGTTATGAGCCCCTGCCCCATCAGTAGCCACACCAGACACCACACCCTGTACCACACACAAATTTCCCACAAATAAATTCATTGATCTCGACAACTGCGCAAAATTAGATATAATTACACCCGAAACCTTAGTAATTAAAGGGTGCTGATTCCTGTAGTACTCTTAAAAATTGGAAAAAGAGGCTCCTTTTAGGGTCGAATTTTTCTCCAAAATAGGCCATTTTGAGTGAACTGCTCAGTATTCATAACATCACTCCATTTTCTGGAAAACTGGCCAAAATCTTGAGCAGTTAAAACGCATGGAGCGGCCCCGGAACCTTTAATTCTTCATCTAGACCACTCCAGAGTGTCAGAAATACAAGGATATCCCGAGAGGAGCCAGTGTGGCCTCTCTACGCCCGTCGAAAGAGTCGTGAGTGCCAATACGTGCACGTACCCACCCCATGCGGAGTTTGAGGGCTCTACAACATTTGAAGTGTGGCTTCCAAAGTTTAATACCAACCATTTCCTGAGAAAGGAGCTCACAGCTCACCTAATAAAGTCTGACGTGCCCGCAGAGGTGGTACTGGAAGCGTGGAAGCCAACACTGGACTGTGCAATGCCCTTGGTTGGCCAACGTCTTGGGCCATTCTAGTACCGAAGTTATCTTATACTTTGCCCAGCTGGTGTTTGTGTGAGCTAAGGTTGGTTTCCGTTTGAGAATATCTTCTTAACACAGATGCGTCTACGCAAAGAATGCGTCATACGCAGCGTGGGATTCATAACAGCCATCATATTAACTCGAGGAGGAACATGGAGATCCCATCTCAATGAAGTAAGAGCGGTGATTACCCCACAGATCGAAGCCCTTGGAGTCGTAGAGCGCGTATGCCTGAGAGATGGTGACCTCTTTCCAGTTGTCTGTTGGTCCCTCGAACTTGACGTCGTCAATCGGTGTAGGAAGTTCTGTTCCGGAGAAGAGCTCAAACTGAAGTCCTGCGTGGGTAAAGTTTGTGAACGGTGGAAGCATTGGGATCAAATCCTGGGAGCCATAGACACGGCCGTAGGAGCCGAATGGAAGAGTCTCACCTTTGGCGATGGCTGGAGAGTGGTGGATCGACTCGAAGACAAAGTCCATGAAGGAGGAGAAGGCTTGGTTACCCTGCATCAATGCGGCGTAGGTCACCAAGAGCGGTTCGTAGCCCTGGAGCTTGAACTCGAGAGCGGCAAACGGAGCATAGCCACCACCAAGAGAGTGGCCGGTAACAGTGAGGTTGTATCCCTGCTCGAGATATGGCTCAGCAGCATCAAACACCTCGTTCATGAAGGCCATGGCGCCCATGTAGAGACCACAGTGAACCTGACAGTTCTCACAGAGGTCCGTGTCGCCATACTTGTGCACGGCAGCGTTGATGACGGATGCGTTGGTGGAGGAAGTGAACTCCTGGTTGGCAAGTTCGGTATCGTAGATTGGAGCGTAGTCACACCACTGGAAGGTGAAGTCTGTTGTCCAGTCAGACTCAGTTTCAGAGCCTCTGAAGACGACGTAGACCATCTCGTTAGCGTGGTCCACAGCAACGTAACCAGAGCCCGAGGAGTTGGTGAAGTGGGGTCTCAATGCCAGCACAATCTCCACGTCCGGGTTGGAGGTACACCATGAGTTGGTGGCACACTCATCCTCGAAGGTTCCTGTGGAAAACACGTCGTTGGTGTCGTTGACACAGTACGCCACTTTGGCGAAGTGGACGATTGTGGAGAGCTGGTCGTACTGCTCTTGGGAGATGGACACGTTGGACCACTGCGAGGCCCTTGTGAATGGAAGCAGGAAGAGGAGCACTGGCAGCCAGAAGAGCATTCTTATATGAGCTAGTGAGTGAGTGAGTGTGCTCGAAGGTGATAGCGGTGAGTGGGAGGAAGAAGAGCGGCCAGCGCCCTCTTTATGCTTTATGTACGACGGCACCCCATCGAAGATCCCAACAAAGTTTACAAACCCAAATTGCCTGCAGCACCATCGGCGGCTGGAATGGCCCCGCGGACCGCAAAGCCCAACTCCACGCTCTCATTGGTTAGCAGACTGGCCTCTGACCCTCTGACGCTGGTTGGGCCGCTGCCCGCTGCCCCTGTCCAACATGCTGCCCTTGTGACCGCGTGCATCCTTATGCCTTGTTCTCTTGCCCTTGTGCTTCCGAGAAAAGTGGCTCGAGACTCGACTCTCGAGGGCTTCAGTTTTTTTTTTTTTTTTTTTTTTTTTTTTTCAATTTTCCCCGCCTTTAACCCCGAC